>OX384032.1:23832757-23842757 GCA_947534325.1 Agonum fuliginosum
ATAGTCTGCAACACGTTTGAAATGGCTATTCCGCTCTCGTGAAATCGTGAAACTCGCCTACAGCTCGTCTCACAAACTTGCCACTCGGGCTGAATATGCTTCATTCCGCACTTGTTGCAGAATATACTATTCTGTACGGGATTTGTACGCACAATTTCTAATAACTTTTGGGAATTTGTACTTATTGTAACGGTTTACATTCACAATAATAATGTTTAATTGCAAAATTTTCCTAAATACATTTCTTAGTAACAGGTACCAACATCCCCTGCTGTGGCGGTGCAGCCAATTAGTAAGTCAGTCATCTTTCGAAACCACATTACCTACAAATATCCTAGAAATATTTAAAAGAATGCTAAACTAACTTAAACCATTTACAATAATGTACATGATGTAAGGGCTGTCCGAAAAGTATCAGTCCGAAAACCTGATGGATTTGAATCAAGCGCTCTTGCATGAGCCGACCTTGAACCTTCGTGCGCATGCATGAATTTTTTCCCGTCTGTCGATAGCGTCTGTTGCTGACAAACAGCATTTGAGTGAGGTAGTGTTTAATGCTCTCGGCGCATTTTCATTGCTTCCACTGTGACGACTAGGATTTGGCTTCCGGGTCGTACCCGTACACCCAGGACTCGTCACCAGTGTGACTGTGACGGTCTGTCCGGCAAGTATCCGACCTTATTTCTTTTTGCGAAAACCTGGTGGATTTGAATCAAGCGCGCATGCATGAGCCGACCTTGAACCTTCGTGCACATGCATGAATTTTTTCCCGCCTGTCGATAGCGTCTGTTGCTGACAAAGTGACAAACAGCATTTGAGTGAGGTAGTGTTTAGTGCTCTCGTCGGTTTTTCATTGCTTCCACTGTGACGACTGGTATTTGGCTTCCGGGTCGTTCCCGTAAACCCAGGACTCGTCACCAGTGATTATGGTGTTCATGAATTCGGGGTGATCACAGTTTGTCGAGTCTAGCATGCCCTGTGAGACTTGAAGAGAGTGGCGGCGAAATTCGTGCCGAAGCTGCTGACGGCGGAGCAACTTCATGTTGAAGTCCCACAGGGCCACAGGACATTCTGGACTCCGCAAACAGTGACCTCAACTTCATGAACACCATAATCACTGGTGACGAGTCCTGGGTGTACGGGTACGACCCGGAAGCCAAATCCTAGTCGTCACAGTGGAAGCAATGAAAATGCGACGAGAGCAATAAACACTACTTCACTCAAATGCTGTTTGTCAGCAACAGACGCTATCGACAGGCGGGAAAAAATCATACAGGCGCACGAAGGTTCAAGATCGGGTCATGCAAAAGCGCTTGATTCAAATCCATCAGGTTTTCGCAAAAAAAATAAGGCCTGATACTTTTCGGACAGCCCTCGTATACCTACCGGTACCGAACCGTGGGCATGACTCATGTGAATTATTCAAAATGAATATCATTGCGAAAAAGAACTTGTATACAAATACTATATTTTAATCAATATCATAGTCTTACGATTTATCATTAAATTGCCTTTAAAAAATTATTAACATTCTATTAATGTTATGATAAAAATTACTTATTTTCAGCTACAGTTTAGTTCAGTCGGCAAGGTTCTGTCATCACAAACGTCACAAGCCAAAGGTCCCCGGTTCAAATCTCAGGGCTCGCTCAGGGCAGACATCCAAATTTGAAAAATAGAGATTTCTAATGTTTCTACTAATATAATTAAGACTATAAACTATCGATAAACTATATAAAAGCTTGACAAATTGCAATAAAAGATTTATTTATTTTTATTTATTTATACACAATACACATATAATAAAAACTTCTTAACACAGAATATGAAACTCAAATATTGCATATTGATATTATTTTACCACATAAAGCCAGTATTACAATATAATATTTCACAAAAAATATTGTTTGATGTTAATCTACTAAGTCATATAGACCAATATGACAAAGTAATATTGGCTTTTTATTCTGTGCCACTGGGGCAGTACCTATAACTGGTTCATCAACTATTAAGTCACTGAGTTTTAGTACTTGCTTGGTGTAGACTAATATTTTAGTACCAAATTCCCTTACTGGTTTTAGTATTGATTCCGCAGTCAAGCAAGGCCGGATTTAAAGTTGTAGGGGACCCCGGGGCAATAATTGGGTGCGGGAGCCTATAATCAATTTATATTGTGACGTTTATCAAAAATACAAATAAAAATTTATGGATCAATATGTGCTACTAAAAAGAGTAGGTAAATCACATTTTATTTTTTATTCATATTCATTACAATTAATTACAATAAGGATGTCATAGCTGATTTTGTTTATAACAATAAACAAAAATCAGCTATGACATCTGTAAAAACCATTTCGCAAAGTAAATCACTTTCAATACTTAATAATGCAAGTGAGTGATATTAGACTCCCTTGTGTCATTAGTTCTGAGCCGGATTGTATTATAATACTTTATTACATATTCACATTTAAACTGATAACTACAATGTTAAGATCAACAAAGTAATTAATTTATATCGTACAATTAAAACATTCTTAATATTTAGTGCCCTTATTGTGTAGGGGCCTACACAAACAGCAAAGTAGTATATGGCCACTACGTCAAATTCAGTTTACTTTATTCCCCATCCCCTGCGTACTTTTTAACAGCGTTATTCCATTCTACCCAGCAACCCTGTTCTACCCCACAGTGGCGTAAATATGCCAATGCGGTGCATTGGGGTCAACTTACAAAGGGGCCCATTTGATATGCGTTTACTGAACTTAAAATATAAGTAATTATGTTACAAAAACTTATTTTTTAATAATTATTATTTAAATTCATAAGAAAAAATCTGACGATTTTTTCATTTTTACCTACACATATAACATGTAAATAATACTACCTGCCCTACCTATTCATACTGTATAAAACATGAGTTTTGTACTGACATTATCAATAATTAAATAATGGTCATAACAGTTTTACTTTGACTACAATGTAGTACGTAGCATCCAGCAATTATAACTTGCAACAAATAACTAATTTTAAGAAAATATCAATAATGTGTTCACAGAAAATTCACAAAGAAAGAGTGAATGTTTCGTTGCACATGATGACTTTCTTGTCCACAAATACTTTAGCATATACTTTATATATAGATACTTTAGATATAGAAGAAAAATTCTAGTTACGCCACTGAGTTACCCTACCTTGTACCTACCTCTACCTTCTATGTTATACGAAGCTGATTTTGTACTTTACACATTGTGTTTTATGGAACGCCGTTTTACTTTCTGTTATCACTATGAAAACATTCATTTATATTAAGAAACATTTTAATTTTCACCATTAATATATTTCTTTAATAATTTGGTTGTAATTTAAATGGTTGTTTGAAGTATTTTGCGTTTTTAAATGATTCATGCGTTTCTATTCCTCATTTTAAAGGATGTAATTTGGGAATATCACTTAAACAATATTACAAAACGCCGATTTAGTTTTAATCCTAAATCACTATAAAAACAGTATTAAAATGATTAATAATTTTATTTTCACCATTTAAACGTTTTTAATATTTTGATTGTAATTTAAATGGTTGTTTGAAATATTTTCACATTAAAATGATACATTATTTATATTAAATAAAGTATCATTTCATTTCAATTAAAATGTTTGTTGCATTAAAATTATACTTGAAATGACATGTGTGTGTTGAATTAAAATGATACATGAAATAAAATGTTGGTTGAAATATCAAACAATCATATTAATTCCGCTAGGTTGGTAGTGCACTTGTGAGACAGCGCATTCGTAGGTAACATTCTTTCAGTAGGTACTACAAACCTAGATGAATTAATATGATTGTTTGAAATATTTCATTTCATGTATAATTTTAATTCAACAAACATTTTATTTCAAGTATCATTTTAATGCAACAAACATTTTAATTCAATATGAAATTTAAGGAACACGAAAATAAAACAACATTTTAAATAGACGAATTTTTATGATTGTTGAAATGAAATGATACTTTATTTAATATGTTTGTTGAAATTTTTAGTAATTTATTTTAAATGTGTATTTTAAATTGTTTAAAATATCATACATATAATCTAATGTAACATTGTAATGTGCAAAATATTTTAAACAATCATTTAAATTACATCCCAATTATTAAAGAAACATTTAAATGGCGAAAATTAAAATGTTTCTTAATTTAAATGTTGTTTTCATAGTGATATATAATAGAAAGTAAAACGGTGTTCCATAGTATTTTTACCTTCCGCCATACCTGTAAAGGAAGATATTGGAATCATGCTACAAATAGGTAGGTAGTGAATTTTTGGGAATGAGAACGAATTAGGGTCCTTTCAACTCATTTTTGATAGTTTCACGATGATGTCTGTATGTATGTGTGTTTATGTGTATGTGATCAAGGATTTTTGGAGGTCGGATAACTCAAAAGAATTGACCAAAAATTGGAAGAGATGCTAAGATTTTGGTACAAATACCTTGACCAGAAGTGATATTTCTTGAAGATTAAACAGATGAATTGTAAAAAATTTCTATAAATTTGGATAAATATAAATAGTATTTATTTGTAATAAGAATAAAAAGGAAAAGTTATTTGCAACTTACGTTATAAAAAAATTGTCTTTATCTGGTAGCATTAAAGAACTGTAGTAAAATTTAAAAAATAAATTTATCAAATAAAACGTTGAAATTTTGTAATCCATGATCGGTTAATTTTTGTTTTTGCGTAAAAAATATTGACAGGTGAAATGGGTGACACGTTGGCATACTAACATCTTATAAGTCATAAGTAAAATATTAAATGTAGTAATTGAACGGAAACGGGCGATGGTTTCAACAAAGAACAGTTTTCCTGTGAATGAATCTTTTGATTCAGGTGATAGGTGATACTAATTTCTGTTTGAAATATTTTAGATTTTTATTTGTATATTTTAAATGGACACCAGATTGTATGTACGTAGGTATACATTTATTTTTGTTGGCCACATCAGATTTTTTAATAATGCACTTAACACAATTTCTTCTCTTTGCGTATTTATGAGTTTTTGGATTTTTTCAATCATTTCAAAGTTTTGTTTAAGTGGCTATGGCATCTGTATAACTAGGTACGTTTTCACGCATACCTATACTATACGCTACAATACAATCAGCTTTATCTGTTCAAGATTAAATCGCAAAATAATGTACATAAAGTAAACTTTAGTTCAATGTTATATCTTCTCAAGTTCTGAAGACCTGAGAAGCTGCCGAAATTAATTAAGTGCGTATAATACTCGTAATAGAATATATTTGTGAAACTTACATCATGTGTTTCTTTTTTCATAAATTATTATCATGTTTCACCAAGTACCCACAGCGGAATCTACAAATTTTATTGTATTTCTGTTTATAACTTCGACAACAGAAATGTAGTGGTAAAAGGGAAATGATCATGGTCCTATCGTTAGCGATTTTAACGAGCCAAGAGATGGTTATTTTTGGCATTTTATTAATTTAAAAAAATTTGAATATTTATTGTGAAAAAATATAATCTAGGTTATTTTGCTCCACATTAATGTCAACCCAATTTACAACAAACTATCGGAAATTTGAATTATGTGGAGAATACATAGCAATAAATATAAAATATTTTGATTTTAAGATAACATGTTACCTAATTTATTATTTGTTTATACAAAAATCTTCAAATTTGTTCTCCGTAAGACAGACGCAACAACGCAAGAAATATCTACCACTGCAAAAACCTTTCGGAATCAGTCGTTAGTCGACACCCAGGGATAACAAAACAAATTATACCGTCCATTACGCAAGTAATCCGAACCTTTTTTCTCAGGACCAATTTGTTTACCGCTTGACGTACGTGGGTCAAATTAATTAGCCAACAGCAACGTAAGATAAATGACACTTACCACCATTTTAATGAAGTGTTTCTGGTCAGTTCCTAACGCCGCGATTTCTGAAAAACTTCATGTTGACTACGAAACTCCCAGAAGATTTATTGTTACATTTTCGGTAATGTTTAACAGAAGGAACCAACTGGAGAATTCTTCATTCAATTTTCCTGGTGCAGAATACCGGCATGACGGAGACGGAGATTTAGGGAAGACTTGTCAGATAAATCTTCAGCCAAAGAACACGGAAGAAGTATTCTGAAAAGACAACAGAATTTAATTTATGCAGAACGAAAAGTTAATGTTACTTTTGTGTTTTATGGATGACATTTTTCATTCTCAGTTCAGCATTTTGCGGTTCGGGTTATCGTTGGATAGTTTGCGATTATTACCTAGATCATGAAATGTGGAAGTTGAAGCCACGTTGAAAGAATTTTTCTTTCTTTTATGCATCGCATTTTGAAGTTTTTAAATTAGAAATCTTCCGCAAACAAAATTTATATCATTGTCTCTCATAAACACAATACATGAAAATTGCGTTGCTTATAACCATTGAATAAATATAGGACTATATACTATATTTATTCAATGTAAAACATTTACTGAACAGGATCCTATAATGATCCATTCTAGCCTAGTTGCAAATTTATAAGAAACTAGATCTTCAAAAAGAATTATTAATTAGGTATTTTACAATAATTTAAATTGAATTCTATTTTTATAATTTATAAATATTGAATACTGAATACCTAAGGTTTGTTTTATGAAATTATATAATAATGTGTTACTTTAGCTCCGCAAAATCATAGTAAAAAGTATAACTTTAGTTCCGAATATTTAGACCAATCAGGGCGCTGCCTGTGCGCTCGATCGCTGACGAAAATTGGCCAGTAGGGTTGGATGGGCAAATTTTCCGGTGGGCAGGCTGGATGTGGGTCGCTAGCGATTGACTGAAGACTGATGTTCAATTTACTAAATTTTAGAAATATTAAGTACCTTAAAACTTAGTTTTCAAATAAATAAAATTTTAAATTGATAATGTTGACATAATAGATAAGTATTGCAGTTCTTCAGAATAAATTAAGAACGGATCTGTAAATGCAACATTATAACACAAAAATCAGTGACTCGCAAATTCCATTCTTGCTAGAACTATTCTAAAATGAATCTAATATTTTTAAATTTATTGTTGCTTATAATAAAGGAGATTAAATAATATAGGACCTTGTTATTCTTATGTTCGCAGTAGTGTTGCTGTCTAGACAAGACAAGACAAGACTTTGCAAATCTTGTCTTGTCTTGAAATTTCAAGACAAGACTTTAGTAAGTCTAAGTCTAGATTAAAAAGTCTTGTTCTTGTCTTGTCTTGATACAAGACTCTTGATAGGTTTTCAAGACTCTAGATTAACCTGCGCATGCGCGTTATTATGTTAAAATTCCCGGATTACGTGCCGCCTTTATCAAGCTATTCAAGCTCGAGTGGCATGAGCTTCGTATTATATACTTATTTCATATTGTTGAAAGATATGTTTATTTTTTACCGCTATTTGCCCCTGTATTTTGGTGATATGAGCCTATATCAAAACTGTTTGAGCTGTAACACATTTACGCATACCAATAATGGGCTTTTCTTTTTTAAATTTTATACATTATTATGTTTTTCTTATACCTAAGGTCTATCACTATATCTATAGTTTCTTAGTTTTTGTTCACATAGATTTTGAAAGGATTTTGTTACCTCCTTTGAATGGTACCTACTTCATATATTTTATCAAAATTGCAGTATATTTTTTAATATAGGGTTTTTGAATAGGAGTGATAGTTTTTTCAATAAAGATTTCTCGGTTTCTGATATAATATTTTATTTACTTATAGGTGTCAAATTATTTAGTATAGTGTGCAGTTTTATGATGCAGCGTTTGACGCCTCTAGACCGGTTGGAAATAATAAAAAAAATATTACCAAAGTTCGAGCTCAGTTGTGGGTGCTCAACATTTATTCACCCCAGAATTGGGTCGCTCTCACCGTTAATCTGCGCAGGCTATAAGACGCACTGTGAAAAAAGTTTGAGTTAACATTACTAAGACAATAAGCCACCAAGAAGACAACGAAATGTTCGAAGTGAGGAGAAAATCACAGCTGTAGCGGCCAGTGTTGCAAATGAGCCAAATTGGAGCAATCTTATGATTAGTGTCAACAAAGCCGTAGTGGACATTTGAGCGATATCTTGTTCCGAACATAACTGCATTGTCTAAGCTTCCAAATAAAGCAAAAACTAAATTGATATGTCAAACCGTTGACGTTTTATTTAAAATTAAAATCCTATCACTCTTAATGAAAGACCCTATATAACAATTTTCTCGAATTATAGAAATATTGCTAGAATATATTCTGTTGTATCTATTATCATTACATTTATTGATTTATTGAGTAGGTAAGTACAACTAAACTTTCTTAATTTAAATTGACAGCAATACTTTCAATTTTGGTTGAAACTTTGTACTTATAATGTACCTATATGGGAGTAAGAAATTCATATTACCTACAACTTTCTCGTTAATCTAGAGTCTTGAAAATTGTCTAGAATTTTTGCAAGAGTCTTGATCTAGAATAACAAAGTCTTGTCTTGTCTTGAAATTTCAAGACAAGACTTTTGCCAGTCTAGTCTTGATTATCTAGACAAGACAAGACAAGAGTCTAGAAAGTCTTGATCTAGACGGCAACACTAGTTCGCAGTTTAAATATTTAAAAACTTGTCAATATTTTATATTGTACGTTGTATGTTACTATATTAACATTTATTAAATTTTTTTAAATTTATTTAAATTTAAATTTAAAAGGTTAAAATATGATGTAATTTCTTCTGTATGAAAAAACTTAATTTTTAATGAAAAAAAAAATTCGCCTACGGAGCTTCTCTCTTTTCCACTACGTAACAGCACCGCGGTATTATTTTAATAGAACTACATTCCTCCCACAAAAATCCTGTCTACAGCTATGCAAATAAGTCTTGGGCCGCAAAAATTTCTTTCCCGGGCCAGTTGATACCCATCCGCCCCTGTTGGCCAGAACGTCGGAAATTGTTGTTGCAACGTGTAATCACCATTTGTTTTGTGTTGACACTTTGCTTTACTGTTACAAATTTAATATAATTTTGCGATTTCATTAAAAAAACAGTATATTAGGTCAATCATATCGTACATAAAAAATGGCTAAAATCGCAAAGAGTGATGTAGTTCTGATTTTTTAATATATTGTTAGGATCAGTTAGGGTAGTGTAAATCCAAATTTGCAGCTTCGAAAAACCAGTGCTTCCTGCGTAATTATTTTTGAAGTACATTAAATTTGCAACAATTTAAACCCAACCGCAGCTCTGTACGTCCAATAGTTTTCGAGATATGACACTTTTAGCTTTTTTCGTTATTTTTGTGTTTAATTAACTGTAACTTCTGATCGAATAAAAATATTGTCTTCCGGTTTCTTTCATTAAATTTTACGAAAACTTTTTACGGCGTTCATTAAGCCAAAATATCAAATTTTTTTTCGAGAAACATTAAAATTTTTCGTATTTATTATAAAAACATTTGATATTTTGGCGCAATGAACACTCTAAAAACATTTTACAATAATGTATTTTATAGAGAAATGTTCGTAGAATTTAATAAAAGAAACCGGAAGTCGATAACTTTATCCGTTCAGAAGTTATAGCTCATTAAACACAATAAATATAAAAAAATTAAAAATCTCTGTACTTTCTCTCGGAAAAAACATTTGAACACCCTAAAAATTTTCAGAATAATGTATCTTATGTAGAAATGGTTGTAGATTTAAATAATAGCAACCGGTAGTCCATATTTTTATCCATGTAGAAGTTAGAGCTCATTGAACACAATAAATATTACAAATTTAAAAAATTCTTAATTTTCTCTCGGAAAAACATTTGATATTTTGGCTTAATGAATACCCAAAAAGATTTTAAAATAATGCATCTTATGGAGAAATGTTCGTAGAATTTAATGCAAGAAACCGGAAGTCGATAAGATTATCCGTTCAGAAGTTACAGCTCATTAAACACAATAAATACAAAATATTTG
>OX384032.1:23847757-23860257 GCA_947534325.1 Agonum fuliginosum
CTTACCCTGTTGCGTTTTAAACAATATTTCAGTAAGATTTGCACAATAAATTCATTAAACCTAAATCCAAACATCCATCTGAAAAATCTTTCCATATTTTCATACATCTATTTTCATAATAACTCTCTTGATTCCTGGCGCTATCTTGCTCTTTCTTGCGTGGCTATCTATTCACAGCGCAGCGCTGATGCGATGCGTCTCTGGCTGGATATGATCACATCATGTCAGCAAAGGCAGGAAAGGATAACTCGCCCTCCATTCACTTCACAAACACAATGACCAGCCGACTCAGCGGGCTTGTGTTACTGGAGAATACAATCATATGGAGTATAAATAAACCCACTACTGCAAGCTGGTTTGCTGCTTCAGGCTTCACAGAAGATGGACTAAGATGTTATTTTAGGTATTTTGGTTTATTTATAGTTGAAATGATAAAAGAGATGTCTTCATAGTTGTTTTGTTGTGGAGATGGATAAGCATAAATGTCAAATTTGGATTCTTTCGTTTTGAAAAACCATACAGTACTTACGTAATACCTACTCAAAATATAAACTGACCAAAATAATGTGACTAACTTATATTTTTGTTTAAACATTGCAGATAGGGGTATTTAATAAAATTGAAATAATTATTTTACTCTCTACCGGATATTTCTCTCTTTCTATATATTTATATATATATATATATATATATATATATATATATATATATATATATATACATCTCACTATCAACAGAGCGTCCGTTCAAAAAACCTGAATAGAGCGTCCGGTTGGTGTATATTCCCAATTCATAATCATTGTAGCGTCCGTTCAAACTATCATCTTTGAAGCGTCCGAAATATACGGATTATTACAATTCATCGATTATCAAGCGTCCGACAGTGTTGCCGCGACTGAACCATGTTACTTCGCGCGTTATATTTGATTTGAAATGAAAAGACGGAATTATTATCGGCAAGTTGAATAAATATGACACAGTTATATGTGGGATAAATCGTATAGATTTTGTTTTCAGATGGTACATTGATTGATTATTTAGCCTATATTTTATGTTGGATTTCTATGCTTATAACCAAGTATTAAAAAAATATAGTGAAAATCGGTCAGATTGTCTGTGATCTGATAGTTAATTATTTAAATGAAAATTAGCAACAAATGCATTATATTTAAATAATTACTAAATTCACTTGTTGACAACACTATTGATTAGGTTTAAAATTACCCAGTTATTTTGGTATGGAATGCTCAAATCGAAAGTAGTAAATATTTTTATGTCAATGTTTGTAACGTTAACTACATAAGAGCTATTTATTTTTCCGAATAAATTTGTTTGCTACTTATCGAAATCTTGTTAATTAGCATTTTGAAAAAAATAAATGTTTAATAATAATAAAAAATTGCTGTAAGCTTTATAGGTAAAAATGTGAAACAGAAATTTTATGTGGAAGGAAAATAATGCTCGACACAACTATAATTTACCTATTTAAAATCTACTACTCATTATACAGAAAAATAGTAGAAAATTAATCAAATGACATTAGGACATTACAGTACCTATATCAAGCAGTGTTTATTGGGTTTTTAAAAATAGGTAAATATTATTTTCTTACTTTCGTTTGGTTTATAGACAATTTATTTCTCAAATTTGCGCTAGGAAATGAATTTAATTACTTCATGCAATGGTTTTTTTATTTTACTCTTTTAAAAAAAATAAAATGTACACATATAAAACTACATTCATTTAAAAAATTATAGATAACTTTGTAAAGAAACTTCAATATAAAATGTTTTTAACTTGCAACCGCATATTTTATGCTGTTTAAATTTTTTTTTAAATCGAATAAAAATGTGGTTTGTAGATAACCTAATTTGGGTGTTATTGTTTTATGTCATAATTTGTAAGACATTAAATGACAAAATTTCATAATTTCAAACAAAAATTTCTATTTATTCTAAATGAAAGTATAAAAATATTGTATGCAACAGTAAGGAATCTCGGTAGTTACCTTACGTATTTTCAATTTCATAAAGATCAGACAAACTTTCTAGATTTAGATATTTAACCCCTACCCTCATGATAGTCCGATCGAATAAAACATTATGTGTATGTAGTAGTAGTACAAAAATTATTGAAATATAAATTATTTTAATCCTAAAGCAAGTAAGTACAACAATGAATAACAATATCACAAAAGAAATTTGTTTTCTTCTATATTAATTTGTATTATTGATATCTATTGTTATTCATTGTTGTACTTGCTTTAGGATTAAAATAATTTATATTTTAATAACTTTTTGTTTAAACATACATTGCAATACATCGTTGAAAAGAGAAAAAAAACGCTATTCAACCATGTAAAAATCCAATATGGCGCCCATTTAAAATAAGAAAGTTACTATTAATATCTTGGAAACCGCCATCTTGAATTTTATTCTGACATCATTTTTGAGTTTCTCTCATAAAATCATGTAACTTTTATATGAAACATTTTTTTATATCTTTTATAATTACGGAGTAATTTGCCTTTTTTTAAATCGCGATTTTCCGTTTTTTTGAATAACTTTCAAACTGTTTGGAATTTTAAATATTTCTCAACGGAATCTAAATAAGCCCTAAGAACTGCACAACATTGCCTATTTAACGGACCTCATAGCTCCTATAGTTTCCGAGATCCCAATGGTGACCTAATCAATTTGGGACACCCTGTATACCAAGTATTGTTGCAAAAAAACAATTACGGTCATTTGAGTGATTGTTGAAATTAACCCCCCTCTTTGGACCCGAACAAATTCACACCACACATACCTTAAAATCAGGCTCTTGTGAAAAGAGATCTGCTTGTAAAAATATGTGAAGTTCGGACAAACGGTCTAGGTCTAGATGTTAACCCTCATACCTCAATTTAAATATAATTTATAACCCGATAAATAAAAACTATATTTCTTACTTTAGTTGATTGCTACATATTACTTACGACTGTTAAAGCGATTGTTTTAGTTCAATCCCTCCCCTTTCCATCATGATTCGATCGAATTTGAGCATACTTTGAAATCTGACTCTAGTCAAAAAAGACGCGCATGCAAAATTTCATGAGAGTCGGACAAACAGTCTAGATCTATAGAGATTACCCCACCTCTAATAGCCCAATAAATTTCAAATATACCTAAAAATCTGACTATAGTAAAAAAGAGTCCAGCCTGCAAAATTTCTAGAGATTCGGGCAAATGGTCTAGATTCTATAGATTTATAATCCGCACCCCTTATGATGTTATGATCGAATTTAAACATACTTTAAAATCTGACTCCAGTCAAAAGAGACCTGCGTGCAAAATTTCATGAGAATCGGACAAATGGTTGAGATTCTATATTATTAACCCCCACCCCCTAAAGGTCCAATCAAATTAATACATAACTTAAAATCTAAGTCTGGTAAAAAAAAATCTGCATTCAAAATTTCATGAGGATCGGGCAAACGGTGTAGATCTTGATGTTTATCTCTCTCCCCTTATTTGAACATAATTTATGACCCGATTAAAAAAAAAATTATTTAATGCACGCGAAGTACGCCGACACTTCCAGTTTAGAAGAAGAAAAACACGTTTTGCCTCCTAGGGCGCAAAAGCGTGGTTTGCTCCCTTTAGTTTAAACAGGGAGTAACGGCGTGCTTTGCGTTCACGTGTGACGAAAAAAAAGTTTGTTATAAGTATATAAGTTCTTGATAAGCAGAACCACGTAGTCGAAACAAGAAAAACGTACTTTGATATTTTGCTTCATACTCCAATATCAAGGGAACACGAACACTTTGAACATAACATTTGAAACATACGTTTCGGTGTTGCCAGTTTGAGGACGCTCGGTAGGCGATAGATTGGATGAAAGTATACTTATACGCCTAGCGCAGAAACGCCACGAGTGAGCGTTCGGCTGAACTAAAAGTATACGGCATGTATACGGCAAATGATAATTCACTATCAATTCGGCGTCCACCAAAATTTTTAAATATGACTACTAGATGGTACTAGGAGCCAATTTAACATGGTGACCAATCGAGCGTCCATATATGGACGCTTCATTGGAGCCGGACGCTCGGTTGATGGAAAATTGTCAATATAAGGACGCTTCAATGATAGTAAGTTGTATATATATGGAGAAAGCCCAGAGTGGTTTTATGAAAGGACACTCAACACAGGATCATATATTCACCTTAAGAAAGTTGACAGAAAATACGCTAAAACAAGACGGAAAACTATTTATTGCTTTCATAGACTTGGAAAAAGCATTCGATAGAGTACCACGAAGGATGATGTGGAAAATATTAAAAGAAAGAAAAATCAATGCGAAATTACTTACAGCAATAAAAAGCGTGTACAAAAGAACATCCAACTACATAAGAACTGGTAATTTAAAATCGGAAGAGTTCTGTACAACACAAGGACTTAGACAAGGCGGTGCCTTAAGCCCACTACTATTTATAATATTTCTAGACGAAATTATGAAAAAAACAAAGAAAAAGATACGAAAAGTAGAAGTAGGACACCAAAATCTAAAGAGAACTACAATATCTGAGTGTGCATTTGCAGATGATGTAGCGCTAATAGCAAAGAGCGAATCAGATTTACAATATAATTTAAATATATGGAAAGAGGAGCTAGACAAACATAACATGATCATAAATGTAAAAAAAACAAAAATAATGGTGATTTCAAAAGAAGACATAGACACAAAACTAACAATAGACGGAAAAGAACTAGAACAGGTAGAATCGTTCACATACTTAGGATCAATACTAAACAATAAAGGAAGACTAGAAAATGAAATCAACAACAGAATATACGCTGCAAATAAGACATACCACGCAATGAATACAAAGATATTGAACAATAAACAAGTGTCCAAGAAAACAAAAATGACATTGTACAAAACAATCTTTAGGCCTACACTAATATACGGTAGCGAGACATGGACAATGAGCCAAGGGATGAAGTGCAAAGTGCAGGCAGCTGAAATGAGGTATCTAAGAAAAGTGGAAGGAGTTACCAGGATGGACAGAATCAGAAATGAACACATAAGAACACGACTACAAACAGAAAATATTCAAAGCACAATTGATAGAAAACAACTAGCTTGGTACGGACATCTTATTAGAATGCCAGAAGAAAGACAGACAAAAAACGTTTGGAAGGCAAGAATAATTGAGAAGAAGAAAAGAGGTAGACCGCAAAAATCATGGGAAAACAACATAGAGGAAATATTAAAAAGAAACAACATTCACACACAAAGAAGCGAAAAAAATCGCAAAGATTAGGAACGACTGGAAAAAACTGATTTCCGAAATTAAATAGAGGAAAAAACGAAACAATCTCGACACCCGAAAGGGTAAAAGAGATTTAAAATGATTATATATATATATATATATATATATATATATATATATATATATATATACTGGGTGTCCCAGACCACCCGTGCCACCCTTTTATAATCCAGGGGCTGCACACTTTTCAACGAAATGCTATGAAACCTTACTAAGTTTGATGTGCTCTATCTAATGGTGCCAAAATTTCGCGAAACGCATTTTTTTATAGCTTTAAGAATTACCATAAGAAAACGGTGCGTTGGTAACATAGTAACTAAAAATGAAATCGAGTTGGCATCACTGTTGGATGTGGTCTTGTTGTTATTGTGAGATTATGATTAGTTTTTTGTTTTATTGAGAACAGCCGAACAAATATTCAGTCAAACATTACCTTGTTGTTGAAAATTTACATAAAGTACACAATTTCTGTTGAACTGTTGTTAGGGTGTATTAGAGTGAAATTATTATTAAAGCCGGTGCTAAATCGCATAGCTTGTTAGTATTCAAAATTTATAGCTTCAATTTAAAGGTATTTGACCTTGAACTACAAAAAAATTTCACCTGCGGCGCATATAATTTGCATGCACCTTCTGAATTTTACGTGACTGACTTATATAACAGGTCAAAGATCAATAACTATTATATTTCTTTTGTCTTGCCGCTATCGCTTCTTTTTCATTATCATCAGGCCCTGAAAAGTCACAATTCGCAAGTATGCACTTTGTTGTCTTCGTCGTATTTCATTTTGTATTTCTTGATATTATGTACTAAACGTGTCACTTACTTTTAATTTTATTATTACTACTAAATTTCTATATAAGATTCTAACATTATAATAACCTAACAAAAATAAACATACTGATGTTTAATACGAAAATATTATAGAGGAATAATGAATAACCTTAAAACATGAGAACAATTTCAAATAAAGGAGGAGTCGCGAATCAAACTAGAAAAGCCTCTGCTATTAATAACAATCATTCTTGTTTTGGTAATGGGAGAGGGAGTTACCTATTTCAAGAACTATTTGTAAAAATAGCAAATTAATATTGATTCACTACTAAAGACACAAATTAATCCTTATTGTTACAATAGTTATTTGTACGTTATCCTTAAGGGTATCCTCTATAAATCATTTTTATTTTATAAATTATTATCATTTTTATTTTTCATTCAGGATGCATCCACAAAAAAACAACATAGGTAGGTACTAATAAAGAATCAAGAAACTTTCCCAAATATTTAACACCAACAAACAACTTCTTAAAGTTGCCTGACTTTGGCCTTCCATCTCGATTATTGTTCTCCATTAAATCCCCTTCCTCTCCACACCTTAGTTCGGCCATGAACTCTGTTTACACAATATTCTCTTACGCGTACTTTTCCCTTCCAAGGAATGGGAGCAAATATCAGTATTAAATTCGCATATCCACTTTGACTCCATTGTCAAACATCGCTCAATAACTACGAAGGCATAGTTCAATGGTATACGAGCCCCGTCTCATTGAAGTTGACTCAGACCGCCCAGACGTAAAATTATAGTTTTTTGTTGTACAAAAGTTTAAATAAAAATAAATAAATAAAAATAAAAACTGCAATACATTTTACACAATCTCAAATAAAATAAACAGTTGAAACTTTATGAAACCAAATACTTATACAAAATAATTTAAAAAATCCGATGTGGCCAACACATAACCTCTCGCCATACTCTACTATTTATACAGGGTGTCCAAATTAACGTGCTCACCATTGGGATCTCGAGAACGGTAAGAGATACGAGGTCGGTTAAATTAGACAAAAGTTGCCCCTTTAGGGTGCCAATTTAGAAATGTTTTTGTTTTCCCACAAAAATGCATAGATGACTAGATATACGCTAAGAAATTAATATAGAAATACATTTTATCTAACGCAGCTTTGAGTGCCCAATGTCGAACGTAATTCCTCTGTCAACATGTTTGATTGACATTTTTTTTGCAAATTGTTGTCAATATGCGTGACTTGCGTGAACATGAGTAATTTTGAAAGTTTCAATCGTGATTGAGCGTGAGCGTAAGTGACATGCAATATCGGACGTAAGTGAATTTTTTTACGGGCGTGAGTCACGACATAATAATGATATAGTTT
Source organism: Agonum fuliginosum (assembly GCA_947534325.1). NCBI lineage: Eukaryota > Metazoa > Arthropoda > Insecta > Coleoptera > Carabidae > Agonum > Agonum fuliginosum. The sequence continues at coordinate 23,855,244 of OX384032.1, forward strand.
ACAAAAATGGCAACACGAACAAATGGCTAATTTGTCAACACCAAAGTGTAACGTTTGTTATTATACTGAAATAATTCTTAAACCTTTTAATACAACTTTATTTCATAATTTGATAATATACAAAACTAATAATAATTTTTCATTGACAATTTAACAACCGCAGACCATGATAACTACCTAACTTATCGACATACATCTGATCAAGGACGTTTCATTTAAATATTTAAAAACAAAGTATGCGGGCCAAGTTTAAATATATTACACAATGTACACTGTAGGTACAGGCAGCGCTCAGATTGGTCCAAAAGATTGGAACTTACGACGATCCTCTACCGCGCCAGAAAACAGCCAGAAACATGGAATTCGCGCGCCACTCCACAGCGTTTATTGTTTTGTTAAATATAATAATTTAAAGATATTGTTGAAGATAAAAGTACAATCTACAAAATGGTCGATGCAGAATTTTAAAATTATGCTTTAAAATCAAAATATGTTAATTTGAATTTTGACAATTTTTGTTATTTTTTGAACACAAATGTCTTCTATTGTAAAACGAATTTTTAAAATTCGATCGGTTATTTTGCACATCCAAGCTTTGTATATATTTGGTGGCTATACGCCCCGTCGTGGGGCTGAACCGCTTCTTACGAAGCTCTCTTGATCCTTTGTTATGGGGGACGGATCAATCCCGCAATATCTGTTCATATTTTCGTGCTAATATTTCTCCATTTTTTCCTGTCGGTTGTTTTAACTTTCCAGTTGTTAATGCCTGCTTTGTGTAGATCTTCCTTAACTTCTTGTAGCCACGTTGATCGAGGCCTTCCTCTTCTTTTATTGCCGGGATCCCATTGTAAAATGTCATATATCATTTCTTCCGTACCTGCTCTTCAAACATGCCCTAACCATTTTACTCGTTGTTGCTTTATCTTTCTAACTATGTCTTCTTCTATTACTTGTTCAATTTCAAAGTTCATTCTTGCTCTATATTCGTTGTCGTCATTTTTGATTGGGCCCAGAATAGCTCTCATTATTTTTCTTTCTACTATTTTTAGTTGATCTTCCTCTTTTTTTGTCATTGTTATAGTTTCGGCATCGTACATTAGTATGGGTCTTATCATGCTGTTGTATATTTTTATCTTAGTATTTCTTGTTAATATTTTACTCATAAGGACGTTCTTGTACATGTTGTATGCTCTGTTTGTCGCGAATATTTTTTCTCTTATTTCTGTTTCCCTATCTCCTTTGTTTGATATCATAACTCCTAAGTATTTGAACTTCTCTACTACATCAAATTCTTTCTCACCTATTTTTATCTTTAAGTTCTTAATTTTTTTTCCGATTGTCATAAATTTTGTTTTGCTTTCGTTAATTTTCAATCCTATTTTTCTTCCTTCTGTAACTATCTCATTTAGCATTTTTTTTTATTACATCTCTTTTTTTTGCTATAATAACTACGTCATCCGCATACGCTATCATTTGTCCCCCATCCTTTCTAATTGTGCTCCTGTTTACTTTCCTTGTTACATATTCTAATGCAATATTGAATAGTGTAGCTGATAATGAATCTCCTTGTCTTACTCCTTTATTTACTGTGAATTCATTTGTCTCGCCTTTGTTGGTTCTTATGCTTGTTTTCGAATTATCCATGGTCATTTTAATCAATCTTCTTAGTTTTGGTTCTATTTTCATTTCTTTCAGTGCTTTCATGAGTTTTTCTCTTTTAATAGAGTCGAAGGCTTGTTGGAAATCTATAAAAAGTAATTCGATGTTTATTTTAGCTGCATGTGTTTTTTCTATGATTTGTTTTATTGTGTGTATTGCATCGACCGTGGATTTCCCTTTTATGAACCCGCATTGATATTGGCCAATTTTATTCTTTGTTGACATTGCCAGTCTTGATTGTATTATGGTTGATAAAATTTTATAGGCATTATTTAGTAGCGTTATTCCTCGGTAATTCTGGCATACTTTCATGTCACCTTTTTTGTGAATTGTCACAATTTGTCCTACTTTCCACTCATTTGGCATTATCTCTTCCCTCCATATTCTTGTAATTAGTCTGTGTATTTCCATATTTAATTCGTCCCCTCCGTGCTTTATGAGTTCCATGTCCATTTAATCCTTTCCCGGGGCCTTTCCATTTTTACTGTTCTTAATTACGTGTTTTACTTCTTCTAGTGTTGGCTCGTTTATTATGTTGTTGTCGCCATCATCTTCACTCTCCGTGTTTCCTTTATCATATTCCTCCTCAGATTCTGTTGCCGGCTCATTCAATAACTCTTTAAAGTAGCTTTCCCAAACTTCTTTGTATTGCTGGTCCGATTCTGTTAATACCCCATTCTTATCACCTTAACTTCTACTTTTCACTCTGATTTTGCGGAGCTAAAGTAACATATTTATTATTTGATTTCATAAAAATATGCAAAAAACCGGAAGTCAATATTTCAACCCGTTAACAAATGGCAGCTGTTTTTGTGTGAAAAGAAACAAAATTATAACTGAATATAAACAGAGAGCTTTTTAAAAACACATTTTGTTGATTTTCTCCAAAACTATATTATGTATATGGAAGTTTTTTGTACAGAATTTTATGCTCTACAATTTTGTAATTAGACTTTTTGTGGTAATATTAACCGTTTACGCGTTAATCGCAAAAAACTAAAAAAGTAGGGCATTTTTCAAAAATATTGCCAAAACTGCCACTCATCCGGACAAGCACTCAAATTTTTTTTAACCACTAGACCATTAGTAACAACTTCCCCATGAGTGCTTCTCTGGTAAATGTATGACACACAATAAAAAAAATGAACAAAAAATGTTAATAAATAAAGCAATATGGTGAAGATATATTACATTACAACTTACAACAAACTAAAAATCAATAATATTGCATGGATATGGGACGAAGAAAAGGAATAATTGAAGCCAAAAAACTGAATAAAAAAAAATCGGGATATAACTATAAAATGATCACGCAAGAAATAGGACACGACAAAGAAACACATAAAAACTCAATAGATAGAAATAGTATCAGAACTAATAAAGTATAAAATCAACATAGCAGCAATCCAAGAAACTCGATGGAAAGGAAAAAGAGTAATAGATAGCACAGATTTTACAATCCTATACTCTGGAGACGAGAAGCAAGGACAATATGGTGTAGCTCTCATAATAACAGGCATACTTAGAAATAAAATAATAGAATTTAGACCAATAAACGAGCGATTAGCCTATGTAAGAATAAATACCACGCCTTTCAAACTATCGGTACTAAACGTATACGCGCCAACAGAAAATATGTACTAAAGCAGAAGAAAAAGTAGCTTTTTATGAAAAATTGGATGAAGAAATAGCAAAAATTTCTAAACTGGACACCCTAATAGTGTTAGGTGATCTGAACGTACAAATAGGAAAGGAAGATTATATAAAACAGGTAGCAGGAATATACACAGAACACGAAAGTACAAATAATAACGGACAAAGATTGTGTAGAATGGCAGCAAGAAACAACTAATAAGCAGTACCAAGCATGAACATCCCAGGTTGCACAAAATAACATGGACATCCCCATGCCAAACTACACAAACACAAATAGACCATGTACTGATTTCAGGAAGAAGGCAATCAACAATCACAGACGTAGGTACGAACTTATAGAGGAGCATGTGCAGACTCAGACCACTTTATGGTAACTGCAACTCTCAGACAAAAAGTAAAAAGGCATAACGATAACAAAAGCCAACAACCTAAATGGGATATAGACAAAATAAACAACGAAACCAAAAGAAAAAAATTTGTTATGGAGATTGAAAAACAAATAAGCGAACAGCCTATATAGAAGAAAAAGATATAGAGACCGAATGGATTAATATAAAAAAATGTATAACCCAAGCAACAAAAAAATGGGTAGGAGAAGAAAAACGGAAAAACAAAAATAGTTATGAAAAAGATAAATGCAAGGTTGATATGGCTAAAAACGAATAAAAAAGAAGATAGGGAAGAATACGAAAGAATTAGAAAAGAAAGTAATAAAACAATAAGGAAAAACATGCTAAACAGGTTTGATGATAAGATAAAAAATATTGAAAAAGAAAGAATTAATAGAAACACGAAACGATTTTATCAGAACGTAAATGACCAAAACAGAAAATGCAAAACAAAAAATTACACCATAAAAGACTCAAAAGGAAATAAAACAGAAAATGATGAACAACAAGTTTGGGTAGAATATTTCAAACAATAAAACATCTATTCCACAACACAGGTATATTAAAGGCGGTTTCGACGACTTGCATACTTCGTCTTGGTGCCATAATATTTATTATGTAAAACCTGTATAATAAATAAATGAAAAAATATTATTTCGAAATAAGATAAAGATATTAATTATAAAATTAGAAATAATTTTACCTGAATTATGTCTTTTAACACTGCTCTGTATTATGTAAACCGATGTACCTACTTCAACGATACTACCAATAACTGATTGAAAATCCACAACCCATGCGTAGTACCTACTGGAAATACTTACACTTTTTTATGTTCACATAAAAGTCACATTTATTTAATGTTAATTAATACAGAATATTTTCATTTAATTACTTTCAAATAAATATTTAAATTATTTCCGTTGTTAAATACCTACTATATTTATGTTTCTTTCTATTATTGGATTTTTATCCAGAGTCAAAAGTACCTGAATTAAATTATTATTGTTACAATTAATTAAAATATTTATATAATGTTTATTATACAAAATATTTTGTTCATTTACTTTAAAACAAAGAATTAAATTATTTTCGTACTGAAATATGTAAACTAATCAGATTTATGCAAATAACTCAAAAACTGTACAATTTATATACTTATGTGTAAGGACCTTTTTATTAGAAAATAAAATTTACTATAAAACGACGTTTTTTTTTCATTGAAATTGGTCAAATAGTTCCAGTGATATCAAATGACGTCATCACAGGGGGGGGGGGGGTGTCTCCCGGTAAATTTTTATAGTATT
>OX384032.1:23865257-23977757 GCA_947534325.1 Agonum fuliginosum
CCACACAAGTGCTTAGAATTGTAGAAGCAGTTGTTATTAAAATATAAATTTACAATCTTGAACTTCGAAGACTGCTGTTCGCTATACGAATAGTCCATCAGTCACATAGAACATAGAACTGTTTGTGCCTGCACAAGCGAAATTCACAATTTTGTAAACAGAAAAATCTACATAATGACCCTAAATATATTATAAGAACTTAATATTTATTGAATAAATTAAATTAATGAATATGATTTGAAATTTGATGAAAGCTATTGTACATTTATTTATCTTTTTGGCAAGGGCTTTAGCACCTAAATCCCCCTCACCCTTGCGTTCGCCACTGATGCCAGGCATCACCTCGTAAATGAAACAATTTTTAATTTTTTTTTATTAATATGTTTGAAATTATTCCATATTAGCGCAATATGACTTCAAAAATTATTATGAATGCACAATAATGCAGAAAAAAATTAGTGTTCGTTTCGCGCGAATTGCGCGCGATTCATAAATTTAGACAGTGAGGCTGACGCCATTCTATCGACTGCTGACGGCGTATGTTAAATAAAAATTCGGACTGATTATGTTTTTTTGATTTTTCCTATTATTAACAACATGTATACCTAATTTAACATTTTAGGAAACAGTTTCACCAACCATACTTTTTTTATGACTTTGACGCGCTGCTAACGCGTCCGGCGTCCCGTTACGATATTTTGAAGACTGACGGTATCCACATCATTATAACAGAAACCAATTTTTAGATTTTAGAAAACTGTTGCGACATGCATGGTTTTTTACAGTGGCGGACTGGCTCCGGCGGGAGTACGGGAGCTTTCCCGGTAGGCCGGAGGTACCGAGGCCGGTGGCCGGTCAAATTTTTATAAATAGATATGGGAATAGAAAAACGAAAAAAACAATTTCGTGGAAAAACTTTCGACTTATGAGTCAAAAAACCACAAAATGCACTTTATTTCAAACGCGCGTAACTTTGTGCCAAATCGTCGTAGGTACTTCGTTTTTTGAGTCCTGCACAGATAATTGAACATATTTTTTTCAACTCGGTACACATCGCCAAAGTTGGACTTTTTTTTTTGTTCGAGTTTTGAAGGGTATGAAAAAAGATCTTCCTAATCTGAGTTTATCCCCTTAAAGTACAGTCACAATGAATTTTTCCCCGAAAGAATCGTCTAATTTGGTTGAAATGTCGCTGAGTTATCGAGGAATTGAACAAATTTTAGTGCCCTTTTGGTGGATCAAGTCAAAAAAAATATATCACATCATCAAAGTTGGACATTTTAAAAATTAAAAACAATTTTCTTTCACAGGGGCGCTAGAGGGGGGCGGAAAGGGTTGCGCTTAAGTTCGCATGCATGACTTTTAAATACGCTGAGTTATGGCGGTTTGAAAATGGTAGCAATTTTTACGAATTTCAAGTGTTTTATTTATTTCCCACCAGTATATTTAAAATTTCCAATTTTTTAGAACTATTTTAACAGTCTTAAGAAAAGTGAGATTCGAACTTTTAATAGGCCGGTCACTATTAAATTTCCCGGGCTGGTTAAATTTCCCAGTCCGCCACTGGTTTTTTAACAACTTTGAAGCCGCCCTCGCGCTAATCGCTAACGAAACTGGCTAACTGACGGCAGGTTATTGCTATACACCCTAAATACTACATAATATCGAAATATCAGCCTTTAGAAAACTGTTGAATTTTTTTGCCACTCAGCTCTCGGACTATACCTGGAACTCGCATATTCCACATATTCAGCATACGCTGAACTGAAGGCCTATAGAAAGGAAATTTTTGGGCTGTTCGTCTATTTCCGTGTAGAACCGAACCTATCATGTATTTCTTGTTTTGACGTTTCGTTAATTATAAACTTATAGATAAACTTGAATGCTATGGAATAAGGGACGAGGCACTTGGCACCCTGGATACAGAGCTATCTCAAATGATATATAGCAGTATGTCACCATAGGATACCGATGTCCTAAATTAGGAAACAGGAATGCTAACTCGGACCCCCTTACAACAAAAAATATTGGAGTACCTCAAGGCGGACTACTTTCGCCTGCATTATTCATTTTATTTGTAAATGACCTAAAAAATGCCTTGAATGACAGCTGTGACGCGATACTTTATGCGGATGATACATCTTTGATCATCTCGGATAGCGATACCCAAGAAAGTATTAATGATAACATGTAATGAAACCTTAAACAACGTAGCAACTTGGTTTGCTGATAATTCTTTATATCTAAATGTCCAAAACGTATTTTATTCGGTTTTGTAATTACCAAGTTCGTAGGAATCTCGAATCTCGACTTTGAAATGCTTATTGATGACAAATCTGTTCGTAAAACAGACAAGATTAAAACCTTAGGCATGCTCATGGACGAAAATGTAACTTGGAAACCACATTGTAAAAGTAAGTTCAGCAAATTTTCAAATGCGACATCTGAAGACTGTCTCCAATAAACAACAGCTACTTATGGCCTACCATGTTATTGCTGAACCACATCTGAGATATGGCTTGGTGCTCTGGGACTGCTCCAGTATGGCTCCCGAAGTTTTTATTTACCAGAAGAAAATAGTAAGAATCATAGCAGGAGTAAGTCAGAGAGAATCTTGCAGAGATTTTTTCAAAGCTCTTAATATTCTGACACTGACCTGTCTATTTATATTTGAACTTGTATTCTAGTGTACACAAATCAATTTAAATTTATAAAGAACAAAGATGTGCATAGTTTTGCCACCAGAAGCAATGATTTTCTGAGAGTGCCCTTTGCCAGGCTTAATAAAAGTAAAAATACTCCAGCTGTTTTCGGACCAAAGATTTATAATTGTATACCTAAGGATATAAAATCCTGCGCAACACTCACTAATTTCAAAACAAAACTGAAGCGTCATCTACTGGTGGACACATGCCTCTACACGCTCGACGAGTTATTTGATAAGTTTGAAAATAGTGTAATATGATAATTAGGTAGTGGATTATTTACTGATTTCTTATCTTACTCTATCTTAAGTACTTTACATATTTGTATTTTGTAAAATTTAATTCCATGTAATGTCGCTGGATTAAAATAAATAAATAAATAAAACTGTAATGGCAATTTGTACCGCTTCCACTTAAATATTAAGTGTCACTTAAATAAAAAATATCGAATCGAACTCATGACGTTTGGCAATTTGATTTTGAATCGATATTGTTCATTTAAGGAAAACTTAAAATTTAAGTGGAAGCGGTGCAACTGGCCGATAGAGTGACAGAATAAAATCGAAATTTGATGCAGTTTTTTATTCTGAAGATCTTTTGTATTTACACTTTTGCTGTAATATAATAGGTAAAAGTGTAAAATAAAATATGATTACTGATTTAGGTGCAGAATTTTATTTCCTAAAACTTTTATTTACAGTATTTTTGTCTAAAATTAGCTGGTCACTTTTGAGCAAGGAAAAACTGATATCCCATGTTAAACGCCTTTTGATTTACACCCCGTATATATGGAATCGAAAGTTGGGCACATGGTTTTACTCAGAAGTTATTACAGATTTCCTATATTTTTTGCAAAAAATGTTAGAATGCTTCAAGAAAATACCATTTCCGGTTGGCAGATTTTTACCAAAATCTTTTCAGCTCTTCATTAACATGTATAATGCAAAATATTAGAATTTTATGTTCAGTAGAATTTGAGATAATGAATCAGAACGAAAGAGCATAGTAGGCGCACATATAGACTTCCATACATACACACACAGACATCCTCGTGAAAATAGTCAAAATGGAAATGGATTCTAAATGTGCTAAAACGTGCTTATTGACATCAATTTTTTCACGATCCCTATACCTCTCTAGGCGAGAGGTAAAAAGAAAATATTGAAAAAAATGCGATAGAAATTTTAATAAATTTTATTTTTAAAATTACAGTACAGTACAGTAAGAAATAAATAGTACAGTAAGAAATAAATATTATTATCTATTTACATAAATTGTTCAAATTTCCACCGTTCTCTCGTACACACAAATAAAGCCTTTTTAACAAATTTTGATTTACGTTTGTATTATTTAACTCGACAACTAGTCCAGTAAATGAAGGGTCCAACCTTGACAAAATTGCTCACCAATGTAATTTTTATATTAATTTGTCGGGATTGACAGGTACTTTAAAATAAGAAAAAGTTCTGCAAAAAAACTTTTTGTACGGGGGAGAAAAATGGCCCCAAAGGTTCCAAAAATCGGTTTCCCGCCAATATCTGCTAAAATATGGCATTTAGAGAATTTTTGTGTAGATAAAAATGAAGATCAGTTCATTATCTACAAAAGTGGTCCTTATCATTTTTCTCTCAAATTTGACCGTTTCCGAGATAAACGGGCCCAAGCGCATCCTGGATTTTGAGCTCCTGCGCTGCATGCCGGAGAGTACGTTCCATGCATCTACACATGAGCGGGCGGACAAATAATCCAATAACTTGGGTAAAAATGCATATTTTTTTATAATTCAAAATCTCGGTGAAAGGGGAAATCTACAGCTATCATACCCGGTGACTTGAGTCACGTTTTGATTCTTTGACCGTATTGAAAAAAGGGGTCAAACATATTTTTATACCGCATTTTTAGGACCGTCAGGAACTTGTTCATATATTTTTTCAGTAAAACTCATTTACTCTGAATTTTTCTTATTATGGGTCCTTGAAAGGCCTTTATTCATCTCAGAAATTTTGATTTTCTATTTTTCTTGAATTTCGATAAAAAGTTGGTTTGTTCATTTACGTTTTTTGGCTGTTCTCGGAGTTCCGGAAAATCTTTGAAACAATTGCGAATTAAAAATGTATACATAATCAGATTGCTTTCCAAGCCACGTCATTTTAAAGCTGAGAATGTCTACTTTTTGGCTGTGCTCTTATTTTTTTGCCAACATTAGTGGTTTTTCCAGAAATGTAGAAAATGCGTCCGCAAGGAAAAAACAGACATTTTCTTTTTCTTGTCTTTTTTCTCCTTGCTCTTTAATTTTGGCATTTTGATACCTTGACCCAAGTAAAGGTTATATTCTCACCTTTCCATTCATATACATAAGTCTTAGTATTCGATCTTGGGAAAAGAACCGTGCTTCTAAATAAATTCGTGTAATTTCGTGCGCCATTTTATTGTTGAGCGTTTGCTCCACGCGGTGCACATGTCTGCTACAGTTCGAGCTTCAAACATTTTCCGTCAGATGGCTCCTGTGTCGCACGGGCACGTTACACAACAAAAGGTAATTTTTGCATGTATTTTCAATATTTCTTGTATTTTCAATTCTTTATATATATTCTTCTATAATAAATGAAATTTTTGAAAAACTATTTTTTCAAAAACACGCATGAATTGTTGCAAAAAAAATTTGCGAAAAATTGCTGAAAATTTGCAACAATTTTTCGATGACCATTATGAGGAAATATTTGAGACTCTTTAAAGATTATAATTTCCGTTGTGCAAAACCCGATAGACTCCAAGATTTTGCCGCATGGAAAAAACTGATTTTTGCTAGTTTTGGACCAATTTTTGAGATCCATCCTGATGTAATGACTCTTATGGTCTGCTTATCTAATAGAGATAGACCAAGCACTCATCTCCAAGAAAAAAAAACAGTACCAAAAAATTACCCAAACACCTTGAAAATATTTAGTCGAGGGAAATACACTTGATAAATCTTCAGTAGTATCCGAAACAGATTTCCGGACCAAAATTTACTTAGTAAAGCAGTATTTTTTAAAATTCTGAACTTATAAAACCTTTCGCAACTGCCTACTCATGTGACAATAATATATTAATTTCAGAGTTAAACATTATAAAAAATCAATTTATCATTACGAGCTCAAAAACAATATAAAAGTTACAGATATTTTTAATCTGCATTAATTTTTAAGTGAATACAAACTTGCATTTGCAGAACTTTGTAAACTCTGTACAATAGCTATAACTATTCCTGTATCCTCAGCTGCTTGTGAGAGAACTTTTTCTTGTTTTTTTTTTTTTTTTTTTTATTTTAATTATGCTTCACCTGTGTAGGTATTAGCATTTACGTACAAATGTCATTACATTTAAATATCGGTAATAATTACAGAGTTATATTTTATTAAATATTTCAATGTCTTTTGTAAATGGTATGATTTTGTGTTTGTTGTTGTCGTCAAAAGCTTCTCTCATGGATCCTGGTAGTTGGTGTTTGGTTCGCTCATGTTGGTATTTTGGGCAGTGAATTAGGATGTGTTCTACTGATAGCATAGTATCACATTCTTGGCATCTGGTTAGGTCTGTTCTTTGAAATAGATGTCCATGTGTTATCCGAGTGTGGCCGATCTTTAGTCTTGTCATTACTACCTGGTCTCTTCGTTTTCGGTTTATTGGTTGCCATTTCAGAATTGTGTCCTGTATTGTACGAAGTTTGTTTTCTGCTGTTTGTCTCCATTGTTGGTTCCATTTATCTCTCATTTTTTGTTTAATTGTTGATTTACAGTCGTTTGCTTGGATAGGTATGTTCATCATCTCGGTCATCTCGGTATTGGTAGCTTCCTTGGCTGCTGTGTCGGCCTGCTCATTTCCAGTGATACCAATATGGGATGGTATCCATAAGAAGTTGATGGAAATTCTTTTTTGGGAAAGTAGGTGCAGTATTTCTTGTGATTTAATGATTTGTGGGTGTTTGGGGTATATCGTTGTTAAAGACTGGAGGGAGCTAAGGGAGTCAGAGCATATTACATAACTGGTATTTTCTGGAGCGTGTTGGTTTATGTGTTTCATACTATAGCGTATGCTGATCATTTCTGCTGTGTATATGCTACTTTCATCAGGTAGGCGGTATTTATATGTCTCTCTTTCCGTAATTATAGCTGATCCTACTTTGTTGTTAATCTTGGAAGCATCGGTATAAATGAATTGTCTTCCCTGATAGTTCTCTTTTAGATCGTGGAATTGATTTCTTATAATAGCTGGATTGGTGTCTTTCTTATTGTATTGGTAGAGGGTTAGATTTACTGTTGGTATGTCGATGAGCCAGGGAGGGATTTTGGATATTTCATTTATTTGTATGTTGGGTATGGTGTAGCTTATGGATTTCAGCAAGTTATTTAAGTGTATTTGGAAGGGGGTAAAATTTGGTACATTTGTTGTTGGGGTTGTCGTATCAAAAATATATTGGTATAGGTGATGATTTGGATGGGTTGCTAGGTTGATTAGGAAAGTTAGGGTTAAGGTTGTCCTTCGATCATTAAGGGATGGTTCATTGGATTCGCAGTATAAACTTTTTATAGGGGTCGATCTGTATGCTCCAGTTATGATCCTTAGTGCCGAATGGTGTACTGAGTTTAACGGTCGAAGGTTAGCCTTCTTTGCTGTGGAGTAAATGATTGAGCCATAATCTAGTTTGCTTCGTACTAGTGCTTTGTAGATCATTAATAGGGTTGTTCTATCTGCTCCCCAATCGTAGTGAGTTAAAGCTTTAAGAATATTTAGTTTTCTACAGCAATTGGCACTAAGTTCTTGTATATGTTTTTTCCACGTAAGCTTTTTGTCTATTATAAGCCCCAGGAATTTCAGTTCATTTGTATAAGTTATATTAGCATTATAAAGTGTAAGTGTTGGGTCTACTTGTCTGTTTTTATGTTTAGCAAAATGTATAGCTTTTGTCTTACTCTGTGAGAATTTGAATCCTGTTCTCTGTGACCATTCTTCTACTTTTTTAATTGTCCGTTGAAGCTGTAGCTCAACAGCTTGAATGTTTCTGTTTTTGTGATATATGACTAGGTCATCTGCGTATAATAAAAATTTGACAGGGCTCTTTATATTTTCTGCAATGCTGTTTATTGCTATTAGGAATAAAACCACACTTAATGTAGATCCTTGTGGAATTCCGTTTTGTTGTTCCATTATTTCTGAGAGTGTGTTGTTTGATCGAACTTTGAACTTTCTGTCGGTTAGGAAATTCTTTATGAAGTGTAGCGTGTTTCCTTCAATGTTATATTTTTGTAATGTCTTTATTATATTGAACTTCCAAGTAGTGTCGTATGCTTTTTCAAGATCAAAGAAGACAGCGATCATATGTTGTCTGTTTTTAAATGCTTGTTGAACTTCTGAGGTTAGAATAGTTAAATTGTCCATTGTTGAGTGTCCTGGTCGAAAGCCTGCTTGCGTTTTTGTTATTATATTATTATTATCAAGGTACCAGTTTAGTCTTTTTACTATCATCTTTTCCATTATTTTACAGAGATAGTTTGTAAGGGATATGGGTCGGTAGTTGGATGCATTGGTTTTATTTTTGTTGCTTTTAGGAATTGGTACTATGATGGATTCTCGCCATATGTCAGGGAAAGTGTGTGATGACCATATATGATTGTAGATTTGTAGGAGATATTCTTTGATTTTGAGTGGGAGTTGTTTGATTAAAAGTGGGGGTATGTTGTCAGGGCCCGGACTAGATTCTTTCTTCATTTCTTCAATCGTTGTTATTAGTTCCCGAATAGAAAATACGTTATTAAGTGGATTTGCAGTATCAGGTTGAATTGTTATATCTTCCTCTTCGGTTGTTGCTTTGAGTTGTTTAAATTCTTCGCTGTAAAAATCGTCACTGGATATGTCTCTGTAATTATATGCTAGGGTGTTCGCAATTTCTTTTGGTGTTGTAACAGAGTTTCCGTTTACTATTAAATTTGTAATTTCTCTAGGTGTATCGTTTCCTTTTATTTTGTTTATGTTTTTCCATACTTGGTTTGTTGGGGTGTCTTTATTAATTGTCGAGACAAAATCTTGCCATGACTTTTTCTTGCTCTGTTTAATTGTTCGTCTGCATATAGCTTTACATTTTTTAAGTTCTATTAAATTTTCTATGCTGTTGTCTTTTCTATATTTGTATAATGCTCTCTTTTGGTTTTTGATTGCCGCTTTACATTCCGGGTTCCACCACGGTACTTTCCTACGTGATCCGTTATGTTTTATATAGCCGATTGCTAATTCTGCCGCTTGTGTTATTTTAGATGTTAATTCATTTATAATTAGGTTCGTATCGGTAGGTGTTTTTGGTTTTTCCATGAGATTCATTAGTTCGTTGTATTGTTCCCAATTTGCATTTTTTAAATTCCATCTTTTAACTTCCGTTTCATCTGATTGGTTTGATGAGTTTGCTGCAAGGTATGTGAATTTAATTGGGAAGTGGCCATCTCCGAAAAGAAGTGGGAGCGTTTCCCATGTCGTGTTGATTGCAAGCCTATGATCTATGAACGTGAGGTCAATAGTGCTAAATGTACCTTGACGAGCCGAGAAATGAGTTTCAGAACCATCATTTAGCAGTATTAAGTTATCCAGAAGGGTGTCCTCTATTACTTTTCCCCTTTGGTTGGTATGATGAGATCCCCATAGTACGTTATGTGCATTAAAATCGCCAAGAATAATATGAGGTTTTGGAAGTTGGTTAGTTAGATCTTGAATGTCGTTTATATTAATAATTTTGTTTGGGGGGATATAAATGTTACATATTGTTAATAGTGTTGGGAAATTGGTCTGTATTGCTATGGCTTCCAAGTCTGTTGTTTAATCATTCCATTATTTGTTTAATTGTATCTGCCGCCACATTGTTACCAACCCTACCCTAAACAGGGAATTTTTAGTATCTAGAGATTGGCACTGGTGTTAGCCAGGCAGTGTTGTTGAGAGTGTAAGGCACGCCACATGTTAATAAAAGATCAGTAAAAGTATTCAGTGTTTTATTCTCATCAACAAAAGAAGACGATCATTCCATCATAAACATTGGTCCTTCGTTGCCGGATAGTAATAAATTTACTATTTATACTGTCAAATAAGCAAAAAATCAGTGAAAATACACGAAATCAAGCTATCCAATCATCCAGTCAAACAAACGTCGCACGCAACGTCGTTTTACAACAAGAAAGGAGCTGAGCTACTACAATTCAGCACAGCGGCCCAAGTCAACAGCGAACGCAGTAGCGTATCGAAGTGATACATATTGGACGACCACAATCAGTCAACAAGGGAGCAAATTCCAAGAAGAACAACAATTGGCGGTATTTATTGCTTGCATGTTTCCTATCAAGTTTACATATTCTATTTTTCTAAAATAATCCAAAATGAGTCAAGCACTAAATGACCTTATTAGAAAGAAAGGTGGTCTGAAATCACAATTAACGTTGTTTAGTAATTATTTGAGTACACTTAATGAAAATGAATTGTCAGAAGTAGACAGACTAAACCTTACTAAACGCGTTGAAAAATTGGAACCAGCTTTAGATTTATTTTTAAATATACAGAATGAAATTGGTTGTCTTCAAGACGAAAGTGATACTGATAGTACAGAAGTATCACAATTCCAAGATAAGTATTTTATGTTATTGAGTAAAAGTCAAGTTATGCTCTCTAAGTATAATCTTGAAGATAATCAATCAACTGTTTCAAATGCTTCCACCAATGCAAGTGTTAAAACTAATCAAACTGTTTCTCCCGTGCATGCCGAAAGAGTGAGAGTAACTTTACCAACAATCAATTTACCCACATTTGATGGGACTTTTACGCAATGGCGTGAATTTAAAGATAAATTTATTTCGTTAATTCATAAAGACAATGGCTTAACTTCCAGTCAAAAGTTAACTTATTTAAAATCATCTCTAAAAGATGAGCCGTCCAACTTGTTGACTTCACTAGAAACAACCGAAAGTAATTATGCAATCGCTTGGAATAGGCTAGAAAAAAGATATAATAATAAACGTAGAATTGTAAACAATCACGTTCAAGCTATACTAAATATACCACAAGTGTCACGAGATTCATATCAATCGTTAAATAATTTGATAAATTTAGCACAAAATCATATTGACAGTTTAAAAACATTTGATATACCTGTGAATAATTGGGATGCATTACTTATTCCTATTTTATTATCCAAAGTAGACTCAAGTACAAGCAAGGATTGGGAATCTAAATTAAATAAAAAAGATGTAAGCATGGACAACCTCCCATCACTTGATGAATTTCTTGAATTCTTAATGATCAAACAAGCTACGCTTGAAACCATACACAGTCGCAACAAAAGTGATCAGATCAAGCCACAATTCACATCAAAATCTTTTCGCGAGACAAAATCTTTCACTACATTAACACAAAATTGTACAAATTGTAATCAACAACATCTTATAAATAATTGCGAGTCATTTCAAAAATTAAATGAAATAGAAAGAAATACACGTGCTCGTGAATTAAAACTTTGCTTAAATTGCCTTCGCAAAGGGCATTTTTCACAATCTTGTCAATCAACAAATACTTGCAGAAAATGCAAAAAGAAGCATCACACATTATTACATTGTAATAAACCAGACAACAAAATTCCAGGAAATCAACCCGAAGTAGTACAAGGTAACTCAGAAATTCAGCATGGTGTTACCGCGACAAGTCAAACTAATAATTTAGATTCACATGTGTTATTATCAACAGCCATGGTACATGCAATTAACCATTCAATTTCTCAAAAGATAAGAGTATTATTAGACTCAGCCTCACAATCTCATTTTATAACAGAAAATCTATGTAAAAAATTAAAATTAGAACCCGAACCAATAAACTTTGAAGTCAAGGGAATAAATGGAATTACAGTAATTAATAAAATGGTTCAAGTACAAATAAAGTCCCGTTCTAAGAAATTTACTACAACTTTAACTTGTCTAGTAATTCCAGAAATTACAAATGCATTACCTGCTCAAACAATAAAGGTAAATGCAATAAACATTCCCCCACAAATTACCCAGAATTTAGCTGACCCAACATTCTATAAATCGGGACCTATTGAAATTCTGATAGGTGCAGGTCTTTTCTGGGAATTGATTTGTATTGGTCAAGTAATAAAAGAAAAACATTCTCCAATTCTGCAGAAAACTAAATTGGGCTGGATAGTAACAGGAAACGTTTATAGTCAAAGTTCAAATAATCAAATTAAAACGCAATCATATTTGACACTTAATGAACTACATAAAGATGTAGAAAGATTTTGGAATGTAGACGAATATGTAATCAATACTAAGCGCAACTTAACCGCAGAAGAACATTATTGTGAGAGTTTATTTGATAACACTACGACGCGAGATCAGTCAGGAAAATTTATAGTCAAAATTCCATTTAAGTCAAATATGGACGAGTTAGGTAACTCTGAAAATACAGCTTTATCTCGATTTTTATCTGTTGAAAAACGATTAATGAGAGATTCAAATTTACGACAACAATACATACAATTCATGCAAGAATACGAGTCATTAGAACACATGTCAAAAATCAGTAGTGACAAGGGTTCAAATTCAGGTTTTTTATTACCCCATCATGCTGTTATTAATAATTCTAGTCAAACGACAAAACTACGAGTAGTTTTTGACGGTTCATGCGAAGTAGATGGCGGATTACCAATAAATTCATTACAATGTACCGGTCCTACACTTCAAGAAGAATTATTTTCAATTATTGCACGTTTTCGTATGTATCAGTTTGTAATAACAGCTGACATTACGAAAATGTACCGGCAGGTCTTAGTAAATCCCGATGATCGTAAATTTCAAAAAATTCTATGGCGCACAGATCAGAACGAAACTCTAAATGTATACGAATTAAACACGGTAACCTATGGAACTACCGCAGCTCCATATCTTGCTGTACGGTGTTTGATACAATTAGCAATCGAAAACGAACAAAATTATCCACTTGAATCTAGTATTATTAAACGCGATTTTTATGTTGATGACGTATTAATAGGAGCTAATACAATACAAGATCTTTGCAACATTAAAACTAATTTGAGCAATATATTAATGTCAGGAGGATTTGAATTGCGCAAGTGGGCGAGTAACGTACCTAAATTAAATGATACTTCAATTATTAATAAAAATTGCCCAGTTCAAATGACAGAAAATATTCAAAAAACTCTAGGAATATTTTGGTGTCCACAGACAGATATATTTTCATACACGACTGACAAAATTAAACCTCAATTGCAAATCTCAAAACGATCAATACTTTCAACTACATCTCAATTGTTTGATCCACTAGGATTTCTTGCGCCTACGATAATAATTGCAAAATTCATTTTACAAGATTTATGGAAATCAAACGTGAGTTGGGACGAAACAATTCCTATGAACATTCATACCCAGTGGTTGGAATTTAAAGATAATTTAAAATACATAAACGAAATAAAAATTCCTAGATATGCATTACTTGCAAATAGTGAAATTATTGAATTACATGCATTTTCAGATGCTTCAATAAAGGGTTATGGAGCATGTATTTATGTGCGGTCTGTAAGCGCGAATCATGAAGTTAAGGTAACGTTATTAGCCGCTAAGTCTAGGGTGGCTCCATTAAAATTAATTTCACTGCCACGACTTGAATTGTGTGCAGCAGTCATTGCAGCGCAAATGATTAGTAAATTTAAATCCATTTTAAATGTACAAATTTCAGGCATTCACTGTTGGTGCGATTCAAAAATTGTGTTATGTTGGATTAATTCTGAAGCAAATAAATATCACGTTTACGTGGCAAATAGAATTACTGAAATTCAAAATCTAACAAATCCAACAAATTGGCATTACGTACAATCGCAAAATAACCCCGCGGACTTGATCTCTAGAGGTGTATTACCACAAAATTTAAAAAATTCAGATCTTTGGTGGTGTGGACCTGAATGGCTTATACACAATGAAATTAAAATGGTTGATGGCACGTCATTGAATGATGCTATTGACATGCCTGAACTAAAGAGAAATATTATAGCATTTCCTGCAATAACAGTAAATTGCTTTATTCCAGTTCAAAATTACTCAACAATTACTAAATTAAAACGAGTTACGGCTTACTGTTTACGTTTTATAGAAAATTGCCGAACTAAACAATTAAATGAACGAGTTAAGGGTGAACTTACTTTAACAGAAATTTCTAAAGCTATGATATTGTTATTAAAACTTGTTCAAGAATCTAGTTTTCCAAATGAACTGAAGTGTTTAAAGGAAAACAAGCCAATCAATAACAAAAGCAGACTACTAAATCTTACACCATTCTTAGACTCAGATAATTTGATTCGAGTTGGTGGTAGACTTAAATTGTCTGACTTTTCATTTGATAAAAAACATCCTATTGTCATTCCCAAGGATAATCACATTACAAATTTAATTTTCGAAAATGCACACAAAAAACTCTTACACGCAGGTCCTAAGTTGCTTCTTAGTACCATACGTGAAAACTATTGGCCATTGAGCGGTAGAAATATAGCAAAAAAAATTGTTCATGATTGTGTGACTTGTGTAAGATTTCAAGTTAAATCTAACCATCAAGAAATGGGAAATTTGCCACGCAATAGAACAACAATAATGCCTCCCTTTCATTCTACGGGCATAGATTATGCAGGACCGTTTAAAATAAAGGATAAAAAAGGAAGAGGTAGCAAATTATCAAAATGTTATATTTGTTTATTTGTTTGTCTTTCGACAAAGGCTCTTCACTTAGAACTGGTTACAGAATTAACTACAAGTTCATTTCTAGCAACTCTACGACGATTTGTGTCACGTAGAGGCAAGCCATTGCATATTTATAGCGACAATGGAACCACTTTCATTGGAGCTAAAAATGAATTGAATCAATTAGGTGAATTTCTAAGTGAAGAAAAAGAAATCATACATACTGCTGTATCAGCATTAAGCATTAATGGGCATTTTATTCCACCATACTCTCCCAACTTTGGCGGGCTGTGGGAAGCAGGTGTGAAAAGTACAAAATTTCACTTAAAAAGGGTAATTGGTGATATTGCTTTAACATATGAGGATTTCAGTACACTTTTATCTCAAATTGAGTCAATACTCAACTCCCGTCCTCTGAGCCCTCTGACCTCTGACCCTAATGACATGCAAGCATTAACGCCAGCTCACTTTTTAATTGGGCGACCATATACTGCTGTACCTGATCCAAATATGCAAGATGTTCCAGTATCTCGACTAGATAGATTCCAGCATCTGCAGATGATGCAACAACAATTCTGGAGCCGTTGGGTGAAGGAGTACATTGGTGAATTACAACAGCGTCAACGATGGAAGAAGGGGGTTATTTCTCTTCAACCTGGTACATTGGTTATTCTAAGGGAAGACAACACCCCTCCAGCACGATGGCATCTATGTAGGTAGAGTCACTGCTCTACATCCTGGAAAAGACAATATCACGCGAGTAGTGTCTGTGAAAACTTCCAGTGGTGAAGTGAAACGACCAGTATCTAAGCTATGTGTTTTAAATGTAACGTGAAGAATACTTACCTTAAACTTATATTTATATATGTATTTATAATTAGTCTGTAATGTTTATTTTCTTTGAAATAAGTATTTCAAGGCCGGCGGTATGTTTAATCATTCCATTATTTGTTTAATTGTATCTGCCGCCACATTGTTACCAACCCTACCCTAAACAGGGAATTTTTAGTATCTAGAGATTGGCACTGGTGTTAGCCAGGCAGTGTTGTTGAGAGTGTAAGGCACGCCACATGTTAATAAAAGATCAGTAAAAGTATTCAGTGTTTTATTCTCATCAACAAAAGAAGACGATCATTCCATCATAAACACTGTGTTTAGGTTGATTTGATCTGCTTGTACTGATTTTTTACTTAAAATTGCAACACCACCACTTGCTATTCTGTCATATTGTCTGTCTTTTCTAAATATATCATATTGCTTCATTTTAAAATCTTTATTTTCCTGTAGTCGTGTTTCTTGGATGCAGATAAAATGAGGTTGGTGTTCTTGAATAATTACTTGAAGTTCTGGTAGATGAGAAATTAACCCGTTATTGTTCCACTGGATTCCAATCATTTACAGATTTGTATAATTACTGTTGCTGGTTTTTATTTGTATTATTTTTTGTTGCTGGTGTAGTTAGGGTTCGTTTAGATTCGTCAAGCTGTTGTACTTTAATTTTGGTTACTGTACGTGTTATCCTACTTTTTAGTTGTCTGTTTAATGGCATTTTTATGGTATCTAACATTTCAGTTAGTCTCTTTATATCGGGTGTATATTCTCGTGCAATGTTTATTTGCTCATTCGATCCTTGTACATTTTGGAGAAAATCTGTTAGTTCTTCGTACGTTAATACATATTTGTCTGGATTATTTGTGATTTCCTCGTATACTGGCGAAAGTTGTTCTTCTATAGTTCCCTGACTGGCTGGGCTCTGTGACCTGGATCTACTATCATAGGTTGATTTTTTGGTTTTTTTTGTTGGTTGTTTGAATTCATGTTCAATCTGCGAAGGTGTTATTATGTTGTTTTGCTTTGAGTTTTCTTCGTTTGTTTCCATATTTGATTCAGTATTTATTTTTACTGAGTTGATTTCAGATATGTCCTCATTGACAGTTTCATCCGTTGTATTTGGAGTATTTTCGGGTTCTGGGTCAACGGGCGCTGGTCTTTTGTTCGTTGCTTTTCCATTTATGTTTGGGATTTGTGAAATATTTGGGTTTTCGGTTGTTTGATTTAATTGTGTTTTTGTTGATTGAGAATTATTTTGGGTAGTATTTTGTAGATTTATTTCACATTTTGAAAAAAGATGTCCTGTTTTGTTACATGTATGGCATAGTACATTGTCGCCACTCAGAAAGATTCTATATTCTGTGTCGTCATATGAGAATGTAATGCTGTCTTGTATTTCTTTGCTTTGTTGAGAAATATATATTTGTCTTCTGAAGCTGCATATGTGGGAATAGATGTCTTCTTGCATACCAGCCCTTTGAAAATGCATGGGAGAAACAGGTTTTATTCCAAGTTGTATTAGTATTTGTTCTATAAATTTGTGTGGAATGGAAGGACAGACATTTGCTAAAATTAATTTAATTGATGGTGTTATTAATCTTCGTAATTCTATATTATTGTTATTTATTTCAATATTTTTATGGTTTTCGAGTAGTATGTTAACAATTTCTTTGCTGGACAAATAAATACATATTCGGTTGTTAGAGATCTTAGATGCAAATCGGATGTTTTTCGGATCAATAATATTGCCAATAGCAATTATGTAGTCTTTTATATAGAGGCCGTCAACAGCATTCAGTATAATTGCTTGATCTTTTGCGGGAAATGATTGTTGTATTGGTTGTCTTGTTTTGTTTGCCTTTTGGGCGTATGTTTGTTGACTTGAAGTCATTTTATGTTCGTTTAAGATTACCCCTGTAGTCAGAAGTAATCTAAGACGGTCAGGTTTGAGTTGGTTTGATTTTATTTCGCCTGGTTACTTTTGAAGTAAGCAACTAGTATTACACGAATGTATTTGGAGATAGGTGTTTATCATTGTCACTGCCTGTAGCAGTGCTATTATAGATTACGCTTTTGCGTAACAGATGGCTCTAGGTGTTACTTTGTAAGCAAGGAAGAGTAATAAGTAGTGAAATAAGGTTATTAAATACTAATATGGTTAATGTAGGAGAATGTTTAAGAGGGTTCTTAAATACCTTCTACTAGGAGCTGAATTAGGGAATTTGGGATACAAAAAATTTAATATCCACTAAATACCTTTGAAAACTGCTTAGACACTAACCACTAACTGTCATCTCGCAAGGTCAATTCAACTCGTCTTTTTCTTGTTTAAAGCGAGTAAAGTCATATTTAAGAAATTCTTTGCTTGATTCAAACTTATCAAGTTTATGTGTTATTGCCATAGAAAAATCAGAGGCAAAATTGTTAAATGAAGACCGCAAATAATTAACACATTTGCTGATAATAATGAAAATAGAAGAATTATTTTAAAATAATATATTTGTTTGTCAATATTATATTCTTTTTATGTAAAATAAACATGTGAAATGTCATCTTTTTATTATGTCCTTGTGGCCCTTCTTAATTTTGGATGGCCTCCCTATGGCCCGCCCGTGTTAAAAATCCTGGCGCCGCCACTGCTTTAGAACTTACCAAATGGAAGTTTATTACCGCTATGTTTTTTTAAATTGTTTATTCTCTCTGTTTGTTATTTATTTCGAGTGAAATCAATTTCATTTTATAAACATAATATCAACAAATAATTTTCCTAAATTTGAAATAAATAAATGTAAGCATATAAACACTATACAACAATGTTTTTTTATCCTAATATTTCGTTATCATTTTAAGTCGTTAGAAAATGCACTTTGTAAATATAGAACTGAATAATTACGAGTACCTAGGTATAATTTCACTAATTTTGAACTTTATAAATAGAAGTTTATTACCGCTACGATTTTTTAATTGTTTATCCTTTCAGTTTGTTATTTATTTTGAGTGAAAACAATTTCATTCTATAAACATAATATCAACAAATAATTTCCCTAAATTTGAAATCAATAAATGTAAGCATATAAACACTACAATTTTTTTCAATTTATTCTAATATTTCGTTATTATTTCAAGTCGTGAGAAAATGCATTTTGTAAATATAGAAATGAATTATAATTTGACTAATTTTGAACTTTATAAATTTAAGTTTTATCGCTATGTTTTTAAATTGTTTATCCTCTCAGTTTGTTATTTATTTCGAGTGAAGACAATTTCATTCTAAACATTATAATCAACAAATAATTTCCCTAAATTTAAAATAAATAAATTGAAGCATATGAGCACTACTGTTTTTTTATTTATCCTAGTATTTCGTTATTATTTCAAGTCGTTATAAAATGCACTTTGTAAATATAGAACTGAATTATAATTTTACTAATTTTCAACTTTTTTATTATGGAAACATATTACCGTTAAGACGTTTTCGGTTTGTTATTTATTTCGAGTAGAAACAATTACTTTCTATAAACATAACATGAACAAAAAGTCATCTCCCTAAATTTCAATTAAATAAATGGAAAAATGTAAACACCAAAATTTAAAAAAAATTAACCTCAGGTATATTTTGTTATTTCGAGTGAAAACAATTACAGTCTATGTACATAATATCAGCAAATAATTTTCGTAAATTTCAAGTAAATAAAAGGAAGCATATAAATATATAAACTATTTTTTTAAATAATTATATTTTGTTATTTCTTTCAAGTGGTAAGAATTGCACTTCGTACTTATTTTAGTAATTTTTCAACTTTATAAATGGCTACGATATTTTGAAGATTTATCCTCACAGTTTTTATTTATGTCGAGTTGAATCAATTGCATTCTATAAGCATAATATCAACAAATAATTTTCCTATAATTTTAAAAAATTAAAATGGAATCTTATAATCACTACGGTTATTGCAAGATTTAATATCCTAAAAATTGTATTTTTTTTCGAATAGTTGCAAACGTATTTTATAAGCATAATATTAAAATATCTTGAACGGACGGCGGTGAAACGGATTCTGAAATATTTAAAAATATACCGTGGCTGCCTGTGTGTTAGCTGTTGGCTTCCTTTGTATTGTTGTGCAGTTAGAGTAGGGGAGTGTAGTACCATTATCTCTCACGCGCTACCGCTACTCATGTCACTACTAGCCGGGCCGGTAAATTATATTTGCAAAAAATGTTAATAAAACGTTTATTTTACTTTCAACCATAATAAACTTCTATGTGTTGAACTAGAAGACATTTATCTTTGCTGATATGATGCTTTTATATAATGCCAAGCATTGGTATTGATTGTTTATTTAATATCTCTTTTGTTTAACATTTACTTTTAACGCGATTTTTTTGGGAAATAAATATGACTATATTATATCCACATAATAAAATTCAGTCTTATAAAAGCAACAGTTTTTGTGATAATAATTTTATAATGATTTTTACTATTTATTTAAATTTTTGCGTATAACGTTATAAACAATTCATTATAATGCGAAAATACATTGATTAGTGTTAAAAGGACTAAATTTAAAACAAATTCGTGCATAGTTATCAATGATTTTTTGCTTAAATAAGGTATTAATTAACTTTTACTATTTTTCGTATTTTTACTATAACAACGCGAAATTGTATTTATATGGAATGAAACTTCGGAATGGCACTAGACATGTACCTAGTAATATCATATTAAAAAATGAAAAAAATAAAAGCACTAGTTCTTGAGATAAAAAACGTAATATTTAACCTTAATGAGATATGGAGAAAATGGAAAATTATAAAGAAACAGTTTCTGTTAAAAATGAAATAATTAGTGTTAACGGATGTATCTTGAACATTAATTTTTGTCCGGGTTGCACTATTGGATTCCTTAGACATTTTTATGGAAGATACATTTTACTATTTTTTTAAAGGCCTCTAATAATCCGAAATTTAATTATTTTCTCCAAGAGAAAATTGTAAATTTTTAGAATTTTAAAAGTTTCTTGTGTTTTATTAGAGACCTTTTAAAAAAATAGTACAATGTATCTTACATAAAAATATCTGAGGAATCCAATGCCGCAAACCGGGAGTCGATATCTTTATCCGTTCAGAAACTGGAATTGATTAAACACAAGAAACTATAAGAATTTTATAATTTTCTCTTGGAGAAAATCATTACATTTCGGCTTATAAAAGGGCCCTTCAAAAAATAGTACAAAATCTATCTTATGTGAAAATGCCTGAGGAATCCTGTGAACATAAAGTAATGCATTTGAAGTAATCCATTTGATAGGTATCTTCTAAAATTGATTTTACAGGTATCAGGTATCTTTTACAGTTATTCTAACGATAAATATCATCAAAACAACTATCCGTAGTGAATATATCTTATACAGAGTGTTCCACAACTTAAGGACAAAAAATTAAACGGTTTATGACGATTCCCATACCTACCATGTACTTTGGTCTATAGGAAATAAATAAATATATTATTATTATTATACTGTACGACGTGCTGATCATAAAACAAAAAGATTTTTTTTTAACTTCGCAAAAAAATTGCATTGTATTTCAAGCAAACATTTTTTTCTGTAGTTATTTTAATATTTTTTTCAAATCTTCTACAATAATTGTAATTGTTTACATAATATCTAATAGGTACTAACAAATGTCTTATATTGTGTAAAACCAATGGCAAAAAAATGTTTGCTTGAAATACGATGTAATTTTTTTGCGAATTTAAAAAAGATTCTTTTTGTTTCATGATCAGCACGTCGTTCAGTATATACCCTTTAACAAAGGTTCAAATACCGAAATTCTAATACAATACATACAATACAATATACCCTTTAATTTTTTTGTTAAGTTGTGGAGCATTCTATATACTGTGAACTGAAAGTAATATATTAAGTTTTGAATATATATCACCAAATCAACAATGTATTTTTGCGTAGAGCTGATTATTACAACAATTTGTAAAAAAATTATATTCAAACGCCATGGGCGTCGTTAGGATATTTCCTAGGGGGGGGGGCAAAATATTTTTTGGACCAGTAATGTAAGCCTATAAAAAAATAATTTGGCAGGGAGTAAGGAAAAAGCGCCGCAGGCGAAAAATTTTGAGTTCAAGGTCAAAAGCTGCTTCATTAAAAGTTAAGTTATACATACATTTGAAATTAAATCTTAATTTACCCTCTAACAAGTACAAAAAATTAAAATAAATAATACATTTTAAAAAAATAATGAAATAAATGTTTTATTTTAGCATTTAGATAAGTACGTAGGCAAAAAAATATATAAATATACTAGTTCGCTGGGGGGAGGTGGTTTAATCCCTAAACCTCCCTTGTTCCGCCAATGATTAGAACTATAAATTTCTGATATCCAGTACATATATTAACACGTTGAGCGCCAGCAATGTTAAATCAAAAACTTTCGTAAGAACCCACGTTGATTGCCGATGACCCACGTATTTTAATTCTCCAGGGACCGCGTGGTGCGCAGGCGACCCATTTTATATGCTTTTTTAAATGATGAATATAAATTGTGGTCCTACAGTAATAGTAAATATGTAACCATATTTGGTCCCACTATAAAACGAGCTACAATTTTTTAAAAAAATCGACTTTCTAGGACAATTTTTAAGGAAGTTATTGTTATTTGTGTTATTTATTCTTAATTATAATGATTTACAATAAAAATCAAATAAACAAAGTTATACATAAAGGTGATGATAAATGCTTACAATAAATTTATTTTACATATTATAATTTTATATTGTATTATATTGTAATTCAATGGACCCTCTACGACCCACGTAGTCCCAAAGTAAACAATTTTTAATGTAGGACCATGTGGTCTATTCGGGGTACACGTATTATTTTTGCAAAATTAAAATAATTACATATATTATAATTAATTATGATTAACATATAATAGAAAACATGGTTCAAAATTACTAATTAATATAGGTGCATTTCAGTAATATTTTCGAAAATATACAGGCAAGCATTTCAATAATACAAATGAGTGGGTCATCCGCGGACCACTTGGCGCTCAACGTGTTAAAGATTCAGAATAAACCTTCAATACAGTTTCTTGCAAATCTCTATACCTATATTTAATAAGAAATAATAAATTTAGCAAGAAAAGCATATCAAAGCTCGCTGCAACCCAGATTGCCCATTGCTGCTTCATTTCGATTTTCGAGGAAAATACTACCCTCCCATTAAACTTATTTTCTGAGTACAGGAGCATTATTCTTGAAAAGATTCGCGTATTTCGTACATTGAAATTTCTAAAAAAAATTACAAGTGTTTGGTCTTTTTTGTCATATAGGTATGAAATTTGAGTTTCTGTATCATTATCTAGGGGGGGCAAGCGCCCCACCCCCCTGACGACGCCCATGTCAAACGCATATCGTAATACATAATATTCTTACCACAATGAACTTCTTAACGTAGGTATGCTATGCTATGTGGGTAACTGTTATAATCAAATATTAATACTGTATTTTAACTCTCAAATATCATCATCATCACTATTAGGAAAAAAATCAGTGATTCATTATGTTTATTTGTTCTCGTCCAGCTAGCCCATTAAAACATCCCGTTTTTGTTTCACAGTAAAAATGATTTACATAAAAGTACACTGTTGTACGTTACACATGTTCCCACTTCCTGATGTCCAAAAAATATTCGTGACAGGACTATAAAACAAAGGATCAAATAAATATCACTACACGATATATCTTTAACTTTATGCCGCCCACTAAATCTAGAATATACATTTTGAACACGATGGATGCTCTTTTGTCTTATGTTCAGTCAGTGATAAAAATAAAAAGAACGATTTGTGGCCAGCTTACATTTTAGATATGTATCAAGAACTATTACATTACCTAAGTATTCAGTCGGAGTTATTGTTGTCGTTGTTTCTTATTGTCAGTCTCGTTAGTTTTAGTACGCATATTGTTATTTATAATTTGTTTATTTATTTCCATAGTAATACTTATTATACATTTTCGTATAATGTTTGTTCGCATTGGAATATAATAATTTTTTGGCAAATAAATAATTATTATAGTTCATTATAAAGAAATAATACAGTGCATAAAAATAAACCTTTCTGTTTATTATACTGACTAAGAAATTTAAATATCTTAATTCAAAATAAGTTATTTAGTATATGTATATGAACAGACAAAACTAATTTGACAATGAAATTTAAAAATACCAAATAATAAAAGACATGTAACAGGTGCTTGATAAAATAAATTGCACATATTTATAATATTTATATAAACAGAAATTCTAAATATAAAATTTACGTATTTAAAGAATAGTATCAGAATAAATATTACCTTTCAGTAACAATTGTTATGGTCCATAATTGATCTTGTCTCAATCGATATTGGCTTAGAAGTAGGTAACACATGAAATCAACAAACCAAAAACACACTTAAAATATACAAAAGAATAACGTAGATGAAAAATAAGAACAAACAACCGATCACTTCTAAATTAAATCAAACCTCGAACACATTGAAAAAATTGAACGTCAATTTAACATAAAACACGGATATTGTCAATTGTTTTACGCGGATTAAACACGATTGAAAACCGATAGCAACTTTTCCGTTCGCTCGAACCTTTGCAGGAATACAACTAGCAGGATGGATTCCTGACAGAAGCTTTGCACGCTTTAATCCCCTCCACCTGCGAATTCCGCGCAGGAACCGATGCGCTACGCCCATAACTCAGTAGCGTCGCTGCAATTTTTTTGCGATAACATACCAAAATATTTTAATTTCATTTACAAAATTTAAAACAAATTTCAAATTAATCGTCCAATTGAGTTCATACGAAAGAGCTTTAAGATTATATGCAGAAAAAGACATGAAAGGAAATTTAAAAAATATATCTTGGAATATTTTACTGTTTGAATGCCGTGTGGTATTGACACTAAAATCAATGATTTCATTTAGAATATCAAATTCATTTTTTTTATTTACAAAAATTTTATTGGAAAATTTTAAAATATATTTCATTCGTAAAAATTTAAATTTACATACCTATAACTCTTGAAAATAATACATCAGGATACACTACTATTATTACTATATAGGTACTAATAAATATAAATATTATAGGTAGATTGAAAACTGGATCGTCGGAAGATGGATATGGATTGAAATAAAATCAAATACTCCTAATTATTAGGAGTATTTGACTTAATTTAAAATCTTATTCATCTTCCGACGATCCAAATTTTCAAATTTAAAATTTTTTTGGATACGAATACTTTATTTATTTATTATATGTAGACATATGAAACATATATTTTAATTTTTAAATAATACATTCACATACACTCAATATAAAAAATATGCTGTGGCCAGCATACGACCTCGCGCCTAATTCTGCTTATTCTACTAATCTAATAAATACTTACATTTTAATAAAAAATAGTTTCATGTTCATATAATATCTAAACGATAATGTAAACCAAAATGCAAGCAATAGGTGTCAACTGTACTGTCACTGTCATAAAATAATTCAAATTTTGTATAGAAACAAATTTCATATGATCATAAGATACCGGAAATTTAAAAAAAAGTAGAATATTGTACTTGATGTTTCAAAAAGTACTACTTCCGGTTTGCGGCTTTCTACCAAAATCTTATCCGGTGTTAAGATCCTTAATCCTTAAATATGAAATTGGCGGTTTGATACTTTTTTAATTATCGTGGACGGAAAATCGTCACATAATTCATACGTCCATACCACGGACTTCTTAAATTATGGACGGCTGGAGCTGTGTAACAGATGTATGCTAAATTGAACCTCGCGCATGACACTAAATTCGGGGAATTTATGGTACCAAATTTAAATATACCAAGTAAAATCTGTAAAATTTAAACAAAAAATAATTATTGTTATTAATGTTAGATTATAAACTCGTAGTATTATAAAATGTCGAATATTTATATAAAACGAAATAATTTAAAAATGTAAAAGAGGTTATTGAAACTGACAGCAGTAGCAATCTCGCCTTAGGTAATCTCAGACATGACGTGCACGATTTCATTGCATGAAATGCATGTCTGTGATTATGTAGTTCGCCTGCGCAGTGGTTCTGCGACTCCCTGAATTTTGCTCCATACGTAGCATACATTTTCAAGCCATCTCCCATATACTCCAGCAGTCCATAATTTAAGAAGTCCGTGGTCCATACACACACACACACACACACAGAGACATCATCATGAAAATAGTAAATTCGTATTCTAGAGACCCTGAAACGTGCTTATCCACCAAAAACTCATACTCGAAAATATGAGACGAGAAGTAAAAATCCACAGTGAGTTTATTTTAACGTGAAACATGGGATTTTTCATATCCATTGTTACGACTTTGACAGCAATATATTAGAGCGTTCTTTTTAAAATGATACATAGACAATCAATTTAACAGTATTATTCTTGAATAATAGAAGATATTTGGGCAGCTGCTATAGTTCCAAGGAACGTTTTCAACATAAACTTGTAATTGTTCAAAGTATAAATTATAAATTGTATTTCCAGGTAGCAGCAGTGTGACACCAATTAACAAATTCTTTATTCCCTATGTTTCATTTATAAATTGCTGTTAAATTCGTAACCATGGATATAATAAATCTCATGTTTGGCGTTAAAATATTCTCACTGCATATCCATTGATACCACGATGTAAAATATTACAGGAGAGGAATCGGCGTATGTTTTCATTGTTGTCATGTGTCCGCAAACGCGAAAAATTTTAGAAAGAGAGAGACAAAATGAGTGCCTTATCAAATCTGATGATTTTTAATCATTTATTTACAAGTGATTTTGGTGGTTTGGAAATAAATGTCGATATGGGTAAAAAGTATAAAACTGAGACAATTTTTTCACTAAAAATTTATTAACAAAACATTTACGTCTAAATATAAGAGAAAACATTCGAAATTTCGTAAAATAAAGTCTTATTATTTTAATTATGTTTTTATGCTGTTATTATTATTAACGTACGATTCTACATGTTCATAATTTAAAATATAGTAAAATCCCTATTTCGCGCTCATATAAACACTAGTAAATTCTAGGGTACTCTATAGTTGATTTCTTAACTAAACGGAACAATCTGAAGTTGTAATGCTAAAACTGATCGTTTTTGATTGGCTGATGTAACACCAGTTTTACACTACAAAAACTTTGTAATGTAAACAAACGAATGTTCTCCATCTTGTCTCGTCAGCTGTTGTCAGTGACTGTATCGAGTTTTCCCACTGATTGGTCAAATTTAATTTTGCCGCCAAAAAAATCTAGTGATATTTTTCTCGTATTTACACAGTGTAAATACGGCTCAGCGCGACAACTTCAGATTGCTCCGTTTAGTTAAGAAATCAACTATAGCTATTTCTCTCGCACCTGACAGTTGCATAGAAACGGACACTTTGCCTCGTTTCCTGTCCTGTAATATTTTAATCCGTGATTGATACATACAAAACAAATTGATTTAACAAAATAAACTTAGATAAATTTAAAAATAGAGTTACTGGAAAATAAAATTATATTAGGTATATAAAAATATATCAATTAAATACATTAAATTTGTTTGATATTATGAATTTGTAGATTCGAATATATTATTATATTATTATAATACTAAACCTGTACATTAAATTTATAAAATTAGATACAATGTTTTATTTACCTAGATAATTTACTGAAGTATAATACAAGTTTACTCGTATTGCTAATGTTTAGAATGTAGTACGGAGTATCTAAAATATAAAATAAATTAATTATTAGTATATTATTCGATGATGTCCACGACTATATTAAATAATTCATTCATTTTATAAGATAAGTTTGCACTGACAGTAAGGTTCGATATTCCAATTTGATAATATCAATGTATCATAATCGATATATATATACAAGATGTCTGTTTATAAATGAACCAGCATTTATCAACAAATATGTTGATTTAGCGTTACGCATTTTTCATCTCCTGTTTTTAATTCCATGGCTGTTACTATTAATTCGCTATTTCAAATTCTAATTGATTTCTGCAGTTATAAAGCAACCAAAATAAATTTTGTTTACTGATCCGGATGTAGAATTTTATGCTCAACAACATTTATTTGAAACATTTTTGTCTAAAATAATTAGGGAAGCAATGCGAACGGAAAAACTGATTTACCATGTTAAACGCCTATGGCCCGCATTTCGTGTTACACCCTGTATTTATATATATATATATATATATATATATATATATATACAGAGTGTCTATTTAACTCGGGCCACTATAGGTATTAGTTTATCCAAAAATATGCACAGGTAACTAGATAGAGCAAAAACTTTTTTTTATTTTTTTAAATGGCAATCACAGGTAGCTATGGCATTATTAAAAGGAGTATTATTTTCTCTTTTCAACTGTATGTAATTTTCATCATTTATTTTTTAAATAAATGTTTTATTTACACAAAACCTAATACACTTAATTCTAATGGCACTTATTAGTAGGCTTTGATAAAAACAATTTAATATGACAACAGTACTAAAAATCTGACGTGGACACCACATGACTTCCTTGTACGCCTATTAAACTGTTCATACTTTTCTTAATAACTAAAATGTAGAATAATATAAAAAATTCTTTTAACTTATTATACCTTACAAATATATTAATATATATGTACTACTACTACTGCTACTATACTCACAAATATATTTTAGTCATTTTATTTAAAGTGCAGAAGAAGATAT
The DNA here is from genome assembly GCA_947534325.1 of Agonum fuliginosum. NCBI lineage: Eukaryota > Metazoa > Arthropoda > Insecta > Coleoptera > Carabidae > Agonum > Agonum fuliginosum. Next base: position 23,893,361 of record OX384032.1, read on the forward strand.
AAAGCATATTTTACTATTGTCACTGTCATGTCATAATCATTTAAATTTTACGTAGTAACAAATGTTAAGGGGGATATAAAGTCACATATTATTTGATACAAAAAGCCCATTCTTGCTGTCGCAATATCTCAAAAACTACATAAGATATTTTAGTAATTCTTGAAATATTGTAAAGAGGAAAGTTTGTAATTTGGTCTGATGTTATTATTTTGTTGATAAATATATAATATATTAATAATTTTTAACAACAAATAATTGCAATTTTTGAACACATTTTTCTTTACTTAAAATCTGATTTTTCTAAAATATTTTGACATCATTCCAAAGTTCAAACCTTTATTAATCAATATTTGAAAAGAGCAAATAAATATTTCAAGTAGTTTTTGAGAAAACGCGACATTAGAAAACACCAAAACATAACATTTTCTTTTAAAATATACTGACTTTGGAGTGTGATTCGAACACAGGTCTGTCTGTAATTCCTAGTATCTACTCTTCACCCCAAATATATGATCGACACCCTAATTCTTAGAAGTAGTAGGATAAAGTAAAGTTTATTCAATAAATCTTCAAATCCAAAACTGTATTGGGTCTTGTGGTTTGTTAAGAGTACGTTTCGAAAGTAACATCGGTAAGATGCAGTGAGAATTTAGTGAACTAAAATGAAATTTAGTACCGGCATAAACGGTAGATCGCAGCACATTCAAAATCGCAACTACTTGACTACAGAGGCGCTACTATACGAAATTCAAATATTTACTGTAAAAATATAAATAGAAATTTAAAATTTATAAAAACGAATAAAATCACACGGCTTTTGATTCCAAATTATATTTTAATAAAAAATAGTAGTTTGATATTTTGTTATATTTGTGCTTAGAGCTCGGATTTATATGCAAAAAAAAATCAAAAGTACCTATGTGAATTATATATGCACAAAAATATCCAATTATATGCACCAATTTGAACAATATACATATGCACCAATTTAGAAAATATATGCAAAAAAATATTTTTCAAATTCGTTTGAACAGAAAGAAATTTATTCTGAGTATAAAACAATAATTTAATTGCCGGAAATATTACATTGTACACTGCAAAAACAGTTTATTATTAGATGTTTTTCAAAATTATCTACCAGACATCTACCTGAGTTAAAAAAAATATTAATGTCCCGACGTTAACGTAAAGAGGGCAAAAATACTAAAATTGTTTTATATACAAAATATATAATATTTCTTATTTCATTAGTATAAAAAGTAAAATATTGAACTAGTGCGCAACAATGTAAATAACATAAAGTGTTACATTGTTGTTGCATTTCGAGGAACCTTCAAATAAACTCGTTTTCTGTGTAACGCCCCGGTCGCCCTGGTACTTGAGTACTGGACCCGTGGACAGGGTCTTATTCTTAAGAGGCCTGTCTACTACCTAAAATTCAGCATAAAATGTAATAACGTAGCGAGTGTTTTGTGGCCAGTACAAGAATGGTAAAATTTTATTTCAAGATGGATTTAATAGAGAAAGAATGGATCTACAGATGTGCCTTTTTAAATTTTTAAAAATTAATTTGTATCATGAAATATAACCGTGTAAAGTTTGCATAAAATAGGATTTTTTTTTTGAATTTTTATATTCATGTACAATTTTTTTATCATTCTTGTACTGGCCACAAAACACTTGCTAAGTTAGTACATTTTATGCTAGATTTTTGGTGGTATCTTATAAACAATTCATTTGTTTATAACAATTACTTAAATAATTAGAGTTAAAAATTATTAAAAATCATTTTTATGTGACTTTAAATAATAAGAATACGAACAAATTGGCATATTTAAAAAAAAATCATTGCTTTGCATTTTTCATTTTTTTACTTCTTAGATTGTTAATAACAAAGTGGAAAATTAACATTTTTTAAATTTTCCAAAGGGGATTTCTTCTAAAGTCTTTCAAAAATAGCTCCAAGAAGTGAAAAAAAATTTGAGGTTTTTAGTAACAATTAGTAGGATTTTTATGTAAATTGAAAGCTTGTAAAAATTTGTTAATTAACAAAAGCATATCTAATACAATAATTGCGGGAAAAAAAAAATTTCAGTGGATTTTTATTTATTCAAGTGTCTAAAAGGTATGTGAAATTTTTTTCTTCTTAATATTGATATTTAATGAATTAAAATTATTTTTATTGTTCAAGTGTCCGTACCGGTCGACGCGGACGGAGCGCGCTTCACCCGCTTTTAGCGCTATTTTCGCCTCTAAATTAAAGTTATAAATATTTGCAGGTACGGCTTTTTTAGGAAATTTCCTGCTCTTTAAGGATCTTTTTTCAAATTTCGGATATCTTTAATAGTTTCGGAGATATTTGCAAAAAACTAAACACCCGTTTATTTTTTTACTTAATTGTTTATAACTTTTGCAATTTTTTCCGGCCCCACTTAAAATTTTTCAAAAAGTTTCTAGAGGTCATTCCGAATCGAATGAGCCCTGGATCATAATTTTCGGACTCTACTGAATATAATTCACCAAAATGGCACTTGTTTACTAGACTACTATGTAAATACCTACATATAAAAAAATTATTTGTTTCTTATTTTCTTCTTCGATACATCAAATATCGATATATCAAACATCGATATATCAATAAATCAAATATCGATAATTGATTCAATTTTTATTGGATAAGGCTTCGAAAAATAATTTTTAAACAATCATTTTAATTATAAATGTTTAATGGCGACGTTTCGGTCAGGTTTTGACCATTATCAAGCCAATGAATTATTTATATGAAACTGAATTACATTGTTAAATTTTGAAATTTAAATTTAGTAAAATATTAATTAATTTAGTTTACCATTTTTTTAAAAAGTTTTTTATTGAAACTTCATGTTATTTGAAAGCGATTGAGAGTACTGATAAGCCTCAATTGTTCTTAATAAAGCTGTAATTAATTTTTAAAGTTTGTGTGACGTAGATGTATAGCTGCAAAAATGTACTCCATGTAAAATCAAATTTTCTAAATGTTACAAAATATAAAATACAATTTGGTAGTTTCTTTATTACTGTAAGTAAGAATACACGTGAAAACGCATTATTGTGACGTAGATGTATTGATACGTAAAATTTCAAATATTTAAAGAACTATTAACTTTTTGAAAACTTTTTTCATGGCAATAACTCATTTTTGAGGTCTCCTTTCAATATAAATGACTGGATTACTAATTTGCTACTATGGTAAAGTACCCTATAGATAAATATCATAAAGACAAAAATGTAATAAAGTAATTACAGGATAGAAGATAATTATCTGTCATCTCATTTATGTCAAATCACGTGACAAAATATAAGAAGATGATTGAACGAATTTAATATTTATAATCCACTATAAACCAAGATAATAATAGTAAATTTTAAATCTAAGTTTGTAAATCTAAATTCGTAAATTAAATCCATCATAAACCAGCCATAATTATAAAATATCTTCATGACCACATGACTTCCTTGTACGCCTATTAAACTGTTCATACTTTTCTTAATAACTTACTGCAAACAATTATATAATGAATGTATTATTATTATTCAATAGTCGTGGATATAAATTGAATTTGTACTAGAATCGAAAAATTTATTGTATATTCATATAAAATTCCTTTACCTTTTGGTACGTAAAAGTCTTGTCCCAGTCTCAATACCTGGGAAGAATTTCCAATTCCTACTTCTGCTATTCCTTCCAAAACAAGAAACAACTGCAAAATAAAAATAAAAATTACAAGCAAAAGCAATAATTCCAAACAAATAAATGTACCAAATCAACTTTTTTGGCATATTCGTATTTTTTCTTTCCTTCAGGTTCAATTTCTAGAATTCCTGTTGTAATGTAGTTGTTATTAATAGATATACCTACAGTTATATCAGAATTATGAGAATTTGTAGTACAATGTCGTGGAAATTTTCCAAAACAACCTAAAAAGAAATCATGTTTGAATAAAGGAGGAATAAATTAAATACTACAACAAAATATCTTATTTAGCAACAATCGCTGATTTACACTATTATAATTATTTACCGGTTTCAGGATTTTAAATCTATATTTACATGCACAAAAGTAGGCTGGTAAGTAAGTAATAACTGTATTCTGTAAGGTAATATTACCATACTGAAATGTCAAAACAATCAAGAAAATGAAAATAATAGTATATTACATTACAAGTCATGAAAATGTTTCATTGCAGACGAGGAGGCGTTTGAAGAATGCGAGGATGCACAGCGTCCGAGCATTTCTTCAAAGACTCCGAGTCAAGCAAAGACATTTTTATTCTATTTTTTTTAAATCGGCAATTAAGCTTCAAATTATAAAAAAAATTAGGTTTGCATAAATCATCAGAGCTGTGACAAATCATCAGAGCTGTCACAAATTTTAGAAAAAGTTGTCATGACAAGTAAACAAAGTTGAAAGTAAAAATGACTAAAATAAAATTTTATTTTCATGCCTAGTAATGAAAATCTTACTTTCATGCCGCAAATTAGTCTGGAAATGACGATTTTCATGCCGATTTTGAAAAAAACAATGATAATATAACACTATTTATTAATACAAACGGAACTCAAAACAACAATAATACAAAAATTACTTCTCCTGTTTATCATAATATATATTAATTGTATTATTTATTATATTAAATTTAAAAAATATTTATAAATATGATACAAAACAATTGAAACCATGACGTTAAATAAAAACTTACAGACAACAGACTTACTTGGTCACTTTCTAAAATGATTGATGACAATGACGTTATTCATTAAAGAATTTAAAAAACTAATATTTATTAATGACGTTAACGTGTTATTATTCTGAAACCGATAAACTATTGAACAAACCACGGATGTTATGAGTCATAACAGGCCTTAGATGTCTTAAAATCCTCGCTCTACGAGCTCGGATTTCAAACTGACATCTGCGGCTGTAATGATACTCATAACATTCCTAGGTATGTTAATAGCTATAATTACAATGGTTAGAATCACGGTATCTTATATCTTCTTATACCGTGGTTAGAATTTGTTGGCTGTGCGTTTAATGAATATAATACGAATTTTACAAACTACTAAAATATAATATTTCTTTATACAGAGCGGTTTAGTTACTTTCCAGTGTTCAGCTGATATTTCGTAAATTAATAACATTAGAGATTTTTTTCATGTGAACTTATTCAGTTCGAACACGAAAAAATAATAATTTCGTAACGCACTTTTGTTGTGAAACAGTTTATATTTTTACCTCCCACCTCATATTCTTTAATGGAGGTATTGTGAAGGGTCAAAATTTTCGAATGTGAGATTTTAAGAGATAAGCACGTTTTAGGATTCATAGAATAGACAAGGAATAGACCATATTAATTATTATACCGCCTCTCCCGACTGATTTGTGAAATAACAAAAAGCGTGCCAGGATGCCAACTGTTTCTTATTTTTGTAAATAAGTTGGCAATGATCTCAGTGTTGAAAATTTTAATTTTTAAATTCTAAAACATGATTTGAAACACAATATTATTTGTAACTAAGTATATTGATTAAAATTATATGACACTACATCAACAGAAAAACACACTCGAGCTGTCGGGATTCCGCTAAAAAAAAAAAAATTTTCATATATAATACCATTAGTGACTATGATTTTGCCGGCAATTTTTGCCGTCTGGTCACGACTGCTTGTTGTGTCGAAAATAAACACGAGTGCGTAGCACGAGTGTTTATATTCTAAAGCAACAAGCAGGAGTGACCAGACGGCAAAAATTACCAAAAAATCATAGTCACGTATGGTATTCGGCTTGACAATTTCTCGAATTATTTTATTTATTCCAAAAAAAGTAATTTATTTTTAAAACAATCATCAACTGACATAATATCTAAGCAACGCTTCGCGGCAATTTTCACTAGTGAAAATTGTCAGTGTAATTTTCACTAGTGAAAATTGTCACTGTAGTTCGTCTGTGATTGGTACAATTCAGCAAAATACTGTGTTTTGTTTGGATGAAAAACTATGAGTGGAATTGTCATAATTATTTTCACATAATAAACTAATGATCATTTATAAATTAAACACGGCCAGAATTCGATACTTTGTTATTAAATATAACTTATATTAAAAAACGACCATGTGATTCTGTCCACATGAATTACTATTTTACTTTAAAAATTCATTTTTTCCCATAAGGAAACATTAGTTCCATTTCGGTAGTACTCCCTGCTTTGCGATTGGTGATTTCTGAGCATGCGTATTGAATAATTAATATGGTCTACACGACTAAAGTATTTTCGAGATGATGTCTGTGTGTGTGTTTTCTATAACTCAAAAAGTTACAAAAATTTAACAACCAAAATTATATTTAAGATTTTAATACGAAACTTAAGAGCTCAGTGAATTTTGGTACCAATCTATAAACAACAATAGCACTTATGTTGAAAAGTAATATGGTTTCTTTAATATCTTGATAAATAAATCATTTATGAAAATAATTATTATTATAAACATTAAATAATTAAAGTAGGTATATATTAAATGTGTGAAACACATTTCTCTATATCTAGCACACTTTTTAAGAATTATGATACAATTTAAAATTCAGTGTTGTCTTGATTGTATAAATTTAATGTCATTAATAACAGTACCTACCTATTAAATATTGAATTGAATTTGTATTCAAAAAAATAAAGCTAGGTATTAGCAAGAATTTAAGGTAATAGGTAAGGTATTGGAATCGTGCAAAAACTCGGGTTCTGAGTTTTAAGTGGATGAGCACGAATTAGGGTCCTTGCAACTCATTTTTGATAGTTTCACGATGATGTCTGTATAATATATGTGTGTGTGTATGTGTTACCCAATATTCGGTATTTAACATTTGTAGGTATACAAATTGGAAGAGCTCATTAGATTATAGTACAAATATCTGCACCGGAAGTAATATTTTTTTAAAAATTCTATAAATTTAAATAAATATAGCATTCATTTGTAATAAGAATAAGAGGAAGTAATATATCAAGGGATCATTATTTTGCTGGTAAAATTTATTTCAAAAGATTGTTGCTTGGTAACATTTCGAGACAAATGGCATGATCAAAATCCCGAGCTGAAGGCGAGGGATTTTATCATTCAATTTGTCGAGGCATGTTACCTATAAGCAACAATCTTAAGAAATAATTTTACCTGCAAAATAATGAGACCCGAGATATATTTTGTTAGACTATTTCCCAAATAAACAGACATAAAATATGAACTAATAAATTTACGTTGGACTGTCCTAATATTTTTATTATTAAATGTTTTCTAATGCCGGAGTAGGTAAGCAAAATTTGACACTGCTGCAGACCGATTAGAATAATTATTCGTAGTTTTAAATAAAAACTAATTATTTGTGCCGAAACGGTTGTTTATTTTGACATTTAATTTTTTTACTAACCTTTGAGTGTCAAAATTTTTAATTTTAGTTTCTTTCGTTTCACAAGTTCATTAATAATTGGTTCCAAACTAAGGTTTTTGACGTAACTGTATTTTTTAGCGTTATATTTGATATATTTTTATTTCATCGTAAGAAGTTGTCGCAAAAAGGTTCATTTGACACTTTTAATTTCAATTAAATACAATACAAAATCAATCAAATTGTCATACATGGCCTTGTAACAGGTAAATTGTCACTTGAACAATCCCTAGGGAATTTTTTCAATTTTTGCCGCTATATTTTGTACGTCATTGGTCAGAATTTAAAAAATTGAAGCAAATGATTGGTTTAATTAATATGTGGGAAATAGTCAAATAAAACGTTTAAATTCTTGATCGGTTGATTTTTGTTTTTGCGTAAAAAATATTGACAGGTGAGACGGGTGACACGCTGGCATACTAACGCCATATAAGACATAAGTAAAATATTAAATGTAGTAATTGAACGGAGGATGGCTTCAACATAGAAGAGTTTTCCTATGAATGAATCTTTTGATTCAGGTGATACTAATTTCTGTGTTTGAATATTTGTATATTTTAAATGGGCACCTTATTGTATGTATACGTACTTATACATTTATGTTTGTCTAGATATGGCGGGAGGTTGTCTGCTGGCCACATCAGATTTTTTTAAATGGAAACATAAGTATCGGGTGTCTCAATAAGAGTGCACTTTTTCATTTTAAAATAAAAACACGTATTTTTTGAGAGAATTGGGATTTTTTTATTGCATTGTAAAGAAGATATGTGCCGATTAAGTATGGAATAAAATATCCGTCAAATGGCCCCACGGCTCTGATGACAGGCCATTACTCCTTTCATGAAATTTTCCATGACTTTTTGCAGGAACATAATAACGGAGTTCTTGTGGCCTAAACTGGACAGAATGGATCTGGACGACATGTGGTTTCAGCAAGACGCCGCCACCTGCCACACCGCGCATGAAACAATCGATTTATTTCAATAACGATTTCCAGAACGAATTATCTCAAGAAATTCTGATGTCAACTGGCCACCAAGATCATGCGATTTAACGCCGTGCGATTTTTTTCTTTGGGGTTTTGTGAAATCTCGCGTTTATGTGAATAAACCAGAAACTATTCCTGAGCTTAAATCCGAGATCCAACGCGTCATCGGTGAGATACAGCCAAAAAATCATGGAAAATTTCATGAAAAGAGTAATGGCCTGTCATCAGAACCGTGGGGCCATTTGACGGATATTTTATTCCATACTTAATCGGAACATATCTTCGTTACAATACAATAAAAAAATCCCAACTCTCTCAAAAAATACGTGTTTTTATTTTAAAATGAAAAAGTGCACTCTTATTGAGACACCCATTATATTTAATTTTAAAAAATTGTGAAGATCATATTTTTCTGAATTCAAAAACGTATAAATTTTTTATTTTATTTTTAATTTATCACAAAAATATCAATTCCAAAATATTAAAATTTGGAAATAATAATTAAATTAAATTCTAAAAGAAAGTAGTTTGTGCAAATTTGTCTTCTATTTTCTTTTTTTAAGGTAGAAAAATCCGTCGGTCATAAGCGTGCGTGATTTCGGTGTAAAGCACGAAGTATAATAAGACAGGAGATGACACTCTGTTGATTTTGTATGTATTTTCATGTCACACAATTTTACTCCGAAACAATCAAAGAGGAGGCCGCAGTGAAGTTAGTGGCGAGTTGTCAGTTTAAAATTTAAATAGATATTACCTCGATTATCTCTATTATCATAGATATTTATGAACTTTATATACGTGGTTTATACCGGGAGTTTTTTTTATTAGTAAACATAGGGCATGTCATTACCATAGTTACAATGTTACAGAATGACACCAATGTATTGGAGCGTCTTTTTTATCAGTAAACATAGGGATAATTACATACTAAAATAAATATGAAATATAAATTAAAGAAATGATAAATTATTTATTTATATTTTCTACACTTAAGAACTAGGTAGATACCTACATTAAAGTAATGAGAAAATTGGAACCATTAACTTCTAAACAATATCCTAAACGATTAAAAAATAATTTATAGCATTTGCTGGGGAGTAATATTTTGGGAAGCAGCACTAATTCGATTTTTTAATTGTTCAACATTCATTCTGTCACCATTGTACACATTATTTTTTAAGTGTCTACCTAGTTCTTAAGTGTAGAAAACATGAATAAATAATTTATCATTTCTTTAATTTATATTTCATATTTATTTTATTATGTTAATTATCCCTGTTTACTCATAAAAAAAACGCTCTAATGCATTGCTGTCATTCTGTAACACTGTAACTATGGTAATGACATGCCCTATGTTTACTTATAAAAAAAACTCTCTGTATATATTTTATTAAATTTTGACATAATAATAACATGTTATGAATTTATTTTTGCGAGTCTGAAACGTCAGTGGAAACGTCACAATAGTTTTAAAACTATCTAGTACCCAAGTGAATAAATCTTTATTTAAAATTGATGTTCGTGTTAAAAATAATAGTTTCAATCGGTAATATTGAATAAAGAAACGTATTATAAAATACAAGTTTAATTGAATTTTCATTCATATGTTTCTAACTTCAGATTATGTGGCCCCCTCTCCCCTCCAAGTTTTTTACTCGTGGAGTCAAAAAGTGTGACATAGTCAATAGTCCGGGACACCGGGAGCTGGCGTCAAATTTTCATGGGTGATTGCAGCAAAGCTGATTTTTGTAATATAATTAGTTCTATAATAACTAATTAAGAATTGCAGTGTTAGCTGGTACGACCGTGTGACTTAAGATTTTAAGAAGCTGCGGAACTTGCAAAAAATAAAAGATTTTCAAGTGATACCAACAAAGCTAAAATTTTGTATAATGATAATTTATCAATTATATTTAACAAAAAAATATGTTAGCTGGACCGAGCGGGTGGCTAAACTTGTTAGCTGTCCAGGTGAACATGTCTGACGTTTGCAATTTGAAAACTGTCAGTAAAAATTATTAGTAGGCGATGTCACGGTGATGCATTTATATGCAACCCGCTATATTCGTTGATATATTGCATATATGTCATTTAGATTAGAGTACCTAAATAGACTAAAGCTTAATTTCCATGCATCCGTTTTGTAAGTCGCGTTTTATCCGTCATCAATAGTGATTGGTTGAACTCAAATGTTATTTTGAATTCGACCAATTACCATTGACGACGGACGAAACGCGACGTACAGAACGGATGCATGGAAATCTAGTCTAATGCCTAGTGCACACGGGGAAACTTTTCACAAAGTTTCCTGAAAAAAGTTTCCAGGAAATGGAGATTTTTTTTTTAAACAATAAATATGTTTATGATCACATGTCACATTTGACGATTTGACAAATAAGAAGTTAGTTGCAATTCACAATGTTTCCTGAAAACGCCTCATTTTTATAGGCACCGTTAAAACTTTGAAGTTTCCGGAAACTTTTTCCAGGAAACATGTCAAAAAGTTTCTCCGTGTGCACTAGGCATAAGAGTACGGACAAAGCACTGGTCATTTTCTATTGGTAGTCCAAATTGTGTTTGCACTTGTTTTTCAGCTTACTTAACTCTCAGAATTTAATATTTTTATATCAATATTTAGTTACATATTGTTTTCTAATGTTGCTCTTTGGTTACTATCCAGGCTACCGACACGGCAATAGGGCGGCATTTATCAAGTGATTTTACTGCCATCTATACGCGGCACCTGGAACTATAAGCAATCCCGTGATTTTACATGCGCACGCGCAGCGAGATACCTATTGTTATTGTTAATTTAAAATGTCAATATTTGGATTTCAATTGTTGAGTGCTGCATTAAAATTTTTGCAATAAGGATATTAATTGAAATGGTAAGTAATGATGATAATTGTATAATATCAAAGAATATGAGTTTTAATGTACTATTTTTAGTAGGTAGTATTGTTGATTTGCTTCTGCGAAAATGTGAATTAATTCCAAAAAATGATGAACAACTGAGAACATGGTTGACAGCAGCTATTAATCGACAAAAACAGAACTAGAAACCAACGTCTCACTTTAAAAATAATCAGCAACATCTCCTGACAAATGTAATAATGAAGTTCTAAGGCGTACAGTTTGAAAATGTTATTCATTTAGAAATCCAAGATGTTGGTTTCTATTGCAAGGTATCTATTTAATAACATTTTCTAGTAATATAGAAGTCGTAGTCGTACCTAGCTCATGAGTAATATATTTAATTACTATTATACAAGTACCGCATTTCAAATTACAAAATAATATGAACGCGCATGATACGCTAATAGCAATTTTCATTTTGCAGGTTATGAAAATGTTACATTGCGTAAAATAGAAAAATGATTTTCGGAAAAGTCGAAGTTGATCAGCAGAGAACAGCAAAATGTACCGACTGATCAAGAGAAAGGAACATCTACTGGGAGCAATAAATGCTGCAAGAATTAATAAACAAACAAATATGAGTATTTTAAACCGAAAAGAATTTCTCTATAAATTTAATTCTTTTTTCCCTGCTGTTCAAATTTCCGTTAACCGTAGGCTTCTTCTGCGTCTAATAAAACTTCATGTCGTTTCGCCCCATAGGATAAACTATTATTTTTATCTATATACCAATACAGTCTGAAATGGTAGTTACAAATCTTTAAAATCTTTGGTCCACACGCTTCCTCCTTAACTTTTGCACCATGTACGCGTACCCATACACAATGCTTTATCTAATAATTATATATTATTGTTATTGTACTACTTTGTTAATATTAACTGATAAATAAATATTTTGTACTTAATGCAATGATTTATTATTTCCTTCATAAATTTTAATAATTTAAATGGGTAAATAATTCGCATGAGATTCATATACGCCTGCTACGATCCTCACTACTTGAATTAGTTCATGGTGCCGCGTATAGATGGCGCCAAAATCAATATGATAAATTAAAAATAGCAGGCTCGTGTCTCTTCTTCATACTGTTTTTGTTCTGTGGTTACTATTTTATAAATTATTTAAGTGATTGACGTTGTCAAAAATGACTGCATAATATTTTACCTGTGGAACTAAATAATTGTGCTCTGGTAATCATAATTAATTATTTAGAACTATGTAGATATATTTTCTATCAATATTTTAAAGTTTAAACAGTCTTAGGAATAATTTTTGAATTTTTATGTCATCTTGACAGAGCTGTATATTTGTATACATCAGAAATACAGTTACAACTGAAAACAAAAGCTAAACCATTTTGGACTCCTTGTTAAGCCTAGTTTCCATGCATGCGTTTCATCCGTTCCGTTCTATCCGTCGCAAGTTGTGATTGGCTAGTTCAAATTATGAAAAATTGGCGCGTTGGTAAATGCAGCGACGGACAGAGTTCGTCTACTCTCTACTCGTTGCAGCGCGACCTTGAAAACGGATGCTTTGATGTCACTTTGACAGTTAGCAAGTGGTTTCATGCGGTTATTTGTATTTGTTTGGTTTACCTAAGCAACATGATTAGCTTCGTAAGTTTATAAAATCGTAATTAATATTATGTCATAACAGCAGTGAATAGAAGTACCAATCAAAACATCAAAACGGATGGAACGCAACGGACACATGTGAACAGTCTAAATTTCATACGACGTCAAGTTTGCAGCGACGTATAAAACGGAACGGATGAAACGTATGCATGGAAACTTAGCTTAAGTCTATTTAGGTACTCTAATTTAGATATTCTAAATAAATGCATCACCGTGGCATCGCCTACTAATAATTTTTACAGTTTTCAAATTGCAAACGTCAGACATGTTTCAAATTGCAAACGTCAGACATGTTCACCTGGACAGCTAACAAGTTTAGCCACCCGCTCGGTCCAGCTAACATATTTTTTTGTTAAATATAATTGATAAATTATCATTATACAAAATTTTAGCTTTGTTGGTGTCACTTGAAAATCTTTTATTTTTTGCAAGTTCCGCAGCCTCTTAAAATCTTAAGTCCCGCTTTCGGACCAGCTAACACTGCAATTCTTCATTAATTATTATAGAACTAATTATATTACAAAATTCAGCTTTGTTGAAATGGTCCGGTCAAATTTGACGCCAGCTCCCGGACTACAACAATCGAGTGTCATCTCCTGTCTTTATTATACTTCGTGGTGTGAAAAATATAGTGAAAAAGGGACCGTGCTATATTACAAACTGAGCTCTTGTTAGTACACCTACACAGTTCATATTTTATATATAGATAGTTAAAAGATGACTCTAGAGGGTAACGAAATTATATTTTTGAAATACTTAATGATATTTTAGTAATAAATTAGTAAAAATAGTCAATTTGGCCGATTTTTTATTATTTTTTTCGTCAGATATGTAATTTTCTTGACAAAAATATTTTCGTAGCCCTCTCACGAACAATGCAAGGAATCGACTATTTAAACAAAATTAATATATATGCAATAATAAGGCCATAATTTGTAATATTAAAATGCATAAATTAATTCTTATGTTCTCTAATTGTTGTCGCAACAATGTATTGTATGAATTTTGCCATCTTGGGTAATGAATTATATATATTCGGATAAATATTTTGCGCGATTAGGAATGTTCGTGTTAACTATACCTTTTCAACTTCAAATAGACGATTTCCATTTGGAAATCGATAGTGACGCCAGCGGTTGCTGGTTGAACTATTCTAACAGCAGTATGTAGATAACGCTAGATTTGATTAGTATTTTGACGGTGTAGCAGGTTTGCATTACATTACAATTAAAGAATAATACATAAATTGTATTGTAAATATTCAGTTTTTAAATCTTTCGTTGTGCACACGGTTTTTCAAGCCATCGTTTTAATTTATTTAGCTACTGAATATTGATTTATAGTAATGTATTTTAATTTAGCATCGGGCACATCATCATCTCTTAAATGTAATATATTTTTGTCCGTAATTATATATTAAAATTATAAATATCAACAAACAACCATAACCAAAATCAAAGCTATTGTAATTACTGTCTGAATAATTTCCAAATGCCACAGCGCTGCAGTCAAATGACGTCATAATGGAAATCGTCTATTGTAGTGCACGCTGTTAGCGTCAAAAATTGTGGAAATATTTCACTTCCGGATATCAGCACCAAATTTTGTACCATGCTTATATAGGTCAAGTACTATGAAAATTTATCGGGAGACACCCTCCACTCCCTCTGTGATGACGTCATTTGATGACTATACTTCCAAGCGCTGTCTCTCTCGCATTATATTTAAATATCTCTAGAACTATTTGACCAATTTCAATGAAAAAAACGTCATTTTATAGTAAATTATTTTCTAATAAAAAGGTCCTTACAAATAAGTATATAAATTGTACAGTTTTTGAGTTATTTGCATAAATCTGATTAGTTTACATATTTCAGTACGAAAATAATTTAATTCTTTGTTTTAAAGTAAATGAATAAAATATTTTGTATAATAAACGTTATATAAATATTTTAATTAATTGTAACTATAATAATTTAATTCAGGTACTTTTGACTCTGGATAAAAATCCGATAATAGATATACAGTTTATTTTTCTTGTGGTAGGCTTCACGTCATTATTTTCCGAACTAAGAATTAACGAACATCATATCTCCTGTCTTCGTCCTACACGTGTCTACCCCACTTATCTTAAAATTCAACGTTTGTCTAATGACTGTATCTCTTTCTCACTAAAGACATAAAATGCGATAGAGCAACATCGCTTCATCTATATGGCTGAACAGAAACGTGACGCCCAAATTTTCTCCCACTACTGTTGATTTGATTCGTACGAATTTGAATGATGACGTGAAGAAAAATAAACTGTATGTATCTACTTTCGAAAAAACATAAATATAGTAGGTATTTAACAACGGAAATAATTTAAATATTTATTTGAAAGTAATTAAATGAAAATATTCTGTATTATTTAACATTAAATAAATGTGACTTTTATGTGAACATAAAAAAGTGTAAGTATTTCCAGTAGGTACTACGCATGGGTTGTGGATTTTCAATCAGTTATTGGTACGAGTAGTATCGTTGAAGTAGGTACATCGGTTTACATAATACAGAGCAGTGTTAAAAGACATAATGCAGGTAAAATTATTTCTAATTTTATAATTAATATCTTTATCTTATTTTGAAATAATATTTTTTTCATTTATTTATTATACTGGTTTTACAAAATAAATATTATGGCATCAAGACGAAGTATGCAAGTCGTCGAAACCGCCTTTAATATACCTGTATTGTGGGATAGATGTTTTATTTGTCAAAAAGATAATAAACAATACTTAATATCACCAACAGAAACTGGATATCAATCATTAAATGATAATCTGAAAGAATTTATGTAGAATATGAGTTCATTAAACACAATAAATACAAAAAATTTAAAAATTTCTCAACTTTTTCTTGGGGAAAAATGTAATATTTTGGCTTAAAGAAAGCTTTAAACTGTTTTTAACATAATGTATCTTAGAGAGAAATGTTCGTAGAATTTAATAAAAGAAACCGGAAGTCAATATTTTTATTCGGTCTGAAGTTACAGTTCATTAAATACAAAATAATATAAAAAATGGTAAAATTTCTCGGAAGAAAATTTTACATTTTGGCTCAATGAACGCACTAAAAATTTTTTAAAATAATATATCTTACAAAAAAAAATCATATAATTTAATTTTAAAAACCGGAAGTTGATATTATTATTAGTTCATAAATGACAGTCGTTTTCATGAAGGGAGACATAATTTGGACTTGGTTTTTAATGATTGAAATGTTCGAAATACATTTTCTCGAAAACTGTGCCACTTACATGAAAATAGTTAAGAACATATCTTATAGAGAATTTTATGATCTACATTTTCTTATGTAACACTTTTTCACCTAATATGAATAGTTTCTGAGATAAATGTAAATTTTCGGACACAATTTTCGTCCGCCATCTTGAATTTGGGGCACAAGGAGTGAAAATTCGAGCAAATAACATACCTAGGCGTACTCAGCGGGTATCAAAGCATAAGATTCAACCTGTTAATCAATTGTTACATGATTTGCCTCTAGGAGGTATATTTTCGAAAAAATTTCCTAGTCTATAATGCGAGAGAGACAGCGCTTGGAAGTAGTCATCAAATGACGTCATCACAGGGGGAGGGGAGGGTGCCCCCCGGTAAATTTTCATAGTACTTGACCTATATAAGCATGGTACAAAATTTGGTGCTGGTATCCGGAAGTGAAATATTTTTACGCTAACAGCATGCACTATTGGGACGAAACAAATTCAAATTAGGAATAATCCATTTCAAATTGGGAATAAACAATTTCAAATTGGGAATAATAGTATATTATACAACGACGCTATAATGGATGCTATTATTCCTGAAGATGAAGTTTACAACACGAGCGAGCAAAGCGAGCGAGGGTTTAATCATCTGAGGGAATAATAGCTATTATAGCAAGTTGTAAACTGTACTTTATCTACGACTAAATTATTTATTTCAAGATTCTAATAAAATAAATACCAATACGCAAAAATTCTCTATCACCATAGTTACATCATTAAACATTTCAATGTTTTTTAAAAATAATGGGTCGAATTCAACACTCTTCTCTAAGCTAATGAAGCTTCACTAAAAATAACAAACAAAGACACACGCATGTTTCTATCTGTAAATAAAAAATCTGACGTGGCCATCACACAACCTTCCGCCATATCTAGACTTTAAACAGAAATGTATACTTACAATCCGGTGCCCATTTAAAATATACAAATACAAATCTAAAATATTCAAACACAGAAATTAGTATCATCTGAATCAAAAGATACATTCACACGAAAACTCTTCTGTGTTGAAGCAATCCTCCATTCAGTTACTACATTTAATAGTTTACTTATGACTTATATAGCGCTAGTATGCCAACTTGTCACCCGTCTCATCTGTCAATATTTTTTATGCAGAAACAAAAATCAACCGAACATGGAGTACAAGATTTCAAAGTTTTATTTGATAAATTTATTTTTTAAATTTTACTGCAGTTCTTTAATGCAACCAGATAAAGACAATTTTTTTATAACGTAAGTTGCAAATAACTTTGCCTCTTATTCTTATTACAAATAAATACTATATTTATCTAAATTTATATAAATTTTTGACAATTATCGTTTTCAATGTTCAAAAAATATCACTTCCGGTGAAGATATTTGTACCAAAATCTAATGAGCTCTTTCTATTCGTATACAATTGTAAAATACCAAATATCAAAATTTTTGGGTAATTCGTATTTGAGTTATGCGACATCCGGCATCGGCCCGGACCACACACATACACATACACACACACACACACACACACACACACACACACACACACACACACACACACACACACACACACACACACACACACACACACACACGCACAAACACACACACATACATACAGACATCATCGAGAAACTATCAAAAATGAGTTGTAAGGACCCTAATTCGTGCTCATCCACTAAAAACTCACTACCCGATTTTTTGCATGATTCCAATACCTTCCTTTACAGGTAAGCGGAAGGTAAAAAGCGATAAAAAATGTTTCCATGGTAATTAGATAGCTTCATTAGTTTAAAGAAGAGTGCTGAATTCGGCCCAATGTGCACGGAGAAATTGATTCAGGCAAAGTAATTTTCTGATTGGTGCAGAGGAGGGAATATTGACTATTATTACATGGCATTATGTAGCAATCATCACACATTTAATGTTAATGTTATACATTAGTCGTAGATAATAGTTATTTATGTATTAAGGGTGTAAGCAGGCTTTTATGGGGTGAGACGTGATTTTGAGCCCGAGCGCAGCCGAGGGCTAAAAACACGTCAAACGCCATAAAAGCAAGTTACGCCCGTGGTACATACACAACTTTATGCACGGTCGAAGATTTTATATTAAATAAATTTATTAATTTTAACTGTCCAAATAGTTCAAAGAACCAAAAATTCATAAATTCTTGAACTGTTGCTAAGATACCAAAAACATTCTAAAAATAAACATAAATCCAAATGTCAAAGTTGTCATTATTGAATTTAAACATTTACAAGATAATTTATGTTAAATTTAAGTAAAAATTATGGTATTTAACTTTAAAAATGTATTACTAATTACAGAAAATGATTATTTATAGAATTATATTAGTAGTTTACATGAGAATATTTGAAAATTTTAACTGTTTTCATTATGATAATTTGACGTTTCATTATGGCGCACTGCGCTATAAACAGTCCCACGGGCTATAAAATGACGTTCATGTCACAGAAATTCGTGTATAATTGACAAATTATGATACGACCGTGCATAAACAATTTTAAATTGGGATTAAACAAATTCAAATTGGGAATAATTAATTTCAAATTGGGAATAAACAATTTGAAATTGGAAATAAACAATATCAAATTGACAATAAACAATTTCAAATTAAGAATAAGTTAAAATGAATAGGCCGACAAAAATAAAACAGTATAGGTACACGTAACAATAAAAGTAAACATCGGAAGTAATGATGTAAGAAGTAATGAAGTGTTTTAAGAAAACGAATTTGTTCATCAGTGTTTATTGAGACTTAGCCCATATAAGTCCAATGTTTATTGCAATTGAACTTGCTTGGTCAACCTTAAAATCGGGTGTTAAAAGTGATTTAGCCATCAAAATGCCACATATCTAGCTGATAACTCTTTACAACAATTTGAAAATATAAGTAATTCTAGAAAATATAAAAAAAATTACCTAGATACGTACTGTTGCCAATGGGCTATTGCATGATTTTTATTAAATATTTTTGAAGAAGAATTAAAAACTTGGGACTCGTGTTTTTTATTTTCGCAAAATTTGTGTCAACAAGCCCAAAAATAATTAATGAAAATTGAATAATATGTGATGTGACGTAGAATGCTGCCATATCTCCTATACAAAATAGTGACGTCACAGCAAAATTTATTTCTCAATTTACTAAAAAACATAATTTTATAAAAATAAAATTTGTATTAGTACCTACCAATGTTTTACACATTATACCGCATTTACACATTCGCACGAGTGGCGAGTCGAATCGCGAGGCGAGTGGCAAGGCGAATGTGTAATCGGTTCACTCGTCATTCGCCTCGCCACTCGTAGCGCTCGTGCCGGGAGCGGTCTTTTGGGACGAGTCAAAGGTTTCTATAGCAACGACTTAGTGATCTGAACACTCGACGAATGTGAAAACGGTCATTCGCGTTGTGGGGACGAATGTGCGAATGCCACTCGCGAATGTCGGCGAGTGACGAGGCGAATCACGAGCGCGAATGTGTAAATGCGGTATTAGGTTCAGTGATAAAATCTCAATTTCAGTACCACGCAAGTAGCCCATTGTGCTCGAAATGTTGCTAACGTACAAAGATTTATATCAGATGCATTATGGTAGACATGACATTTTAAATCCTTAGTATTAGGATAAAAATTTGTTAATTTGTATTTGCTATTTAGTATTTATTAATAAGTACTATACTAGTTCATTAAAAAATATTTGTCGTATGTACACTATGTTCCAAATGTTCTGCCCCAGCCTTAGAAAATCCCCCAGTGATCCGCAACCATTGTAGCACCATTCGTCAAAATATTCGAAATACGGCCTTCTTAGGTTGTAGAAAAAGACAGCATGCGAAAGATAGAAGCAGTTCTCGGTGAATCATTGCGGATTACGCCAGGTAGAGGAAAAGTGTAGAACAATAATTGCTTTGAGCTCTGTTTCGGTTTAGAAATACAATTTCCATAGTTTTGTTTTCTTCACTTCGTTACATTTCTAAACAAAAATTGTGTTATTATGAAATGAAAAAATTCTTTTAAATAAACAATTTTATTAAAATTTGTATCTTAAAAATGCCACAATACCTTAAAACTAAAAAATTAACTTATTGCCAAATTTTATATTAAATACATAAGATAATTATTGGTAGGCAAAAGGTAAAATTTAAAAATGAAGGCGATCCTATCCTAAACTGACCGAATAAATTGAAAGTAAAAAAATCTAATTGCAGCATAACATGGATAACATTTTGACGAATGATTTTTGTACGGGGTTGCTAAGTAAGTATATTGAATTAATAAAATTAAATTAAAAAATAGAAATAAAAATACGAAAATATGCAGAATTACCTATAATTGTTAATTATTTTTATGATTAGTAATTTCATTTTCAATATTTTAATTTAGTTTACATTAAATACATAATAACAATAAGTACGATAAAAAGTTACATAGAAAAAAATCCAAGTAATATCATTTTTAGCAATAATTCCCGGGCAAAATTACAAGATTATAAAAAATGATCACCACACGATTTTTTATTTCATAACCCGATACACAGTAAATCTTTGAATGTTTAATCAGTACCTACATTAATTAACACACAATTTGACTTGTGCAGCGTTGAGGTTAATAGTGGCGGCGGCGAATTGTTAAAAATAAACGCTTAATTTTTAAGTGGCTTTTCTTTAGGCAGCGCGCCGGTGTACGCCGGCGTATTCACATCAAAATTTACTTGTATCTAACTTCGTAATATCTACATGTGTAGCAAAGTTAATGGAAAATATCTTATTAGATGCCATCCACATATGATACAATTTTTTTTTAATATGAACTATTAAAATTCCTATTAACAATGTCGAAATTTTTAGTTAATTTAGAATATTGATGGCGGCGCGCCGTAAAAAATATTGGCGTCGGCGTGAAATATATATCGGCGGCGTGGCGTGGCGGCCCACGGGTCTAACACACATGTTTACCATAATGCCACAATTGAAATTATTTGAATTTATTGTTTTGTGTTTTAAGTAAATTAAAATTTTTACTTGTATAAAAATTTTAAAATTGTTACTCTCATTGTCTTTATTTATAAATTATTTGTTTGGGTTTTGTTCTGTATATTTATATTTATTTATACGACGTTTCGGAAAACGTCGCAAATCGATCATAACATTAGTTGCTTTTATATACCTATTTAAACAAAGACTAATACAAATAATTATATTGTTTATGTAGATATTTTGGAAAACAATGATTGTAAAGTAGTAATTTTCACGGATACATTTTTAACACATAGATGTTTATACGTAAGTGCAATAATTTAGGCAGGAACGGGAAACATGATAGTAACGAATCTTGATAATAATTGTAACTTTTAGGACAATAATTCATAGTTTCTTTAAAAAAAACTTTTAATTTATGCCTAATGCATACAATCTTGCAACACGCATTTCAATAAAACAGTTTGATATGTTTTATTCTCATTTAATTTACTGAAACATTATTACTGTCATTTCATAATAATGCAATTTATGTTTAGAAATGTAATGCAGTGATGAAAACAACTAAGGAAAATATGTTTCTAAACTAAAGCTCAAAGCAAACGTTCTACACTTTTCCTCTACCTGGCGTAATCCGCAATGATTCACCGAGAACTGCTTCTATCTTTCGCATGCTGTCTTTTTCTACAACCTAAGAAGGCCGTATTTCGAATATTTTGACGAATGGTGCTACAATGGTTGCGGATCACTGGGGGATTTTCTAAGGCTGGGGCAGAACATTTGGAACATAGTGTACCTACCTACGTGAAATTATTTATTGTTTTTCTCAATTTAAAATTGTATAATATTTATTCCAAATTTGAAATTGTTTACTCCCAATTTGAAATTATCAAATGCCAAATTGAAATTGTTTTGTCCCAATTTTATACTGTTGAGTCCCAATGTGAAATTGTTTATTCCCAATTTGAAATTGTCTATTCCCAATATGAAATTGTTTAGTCTCAATTAGAAGTTATTTAGTCCCAGTTTGAAGTAGTTTCATTCCAATTTGAAATTGTTTCGTCCCAATTTGAAGTTGTTTTTAAATAAATATTACGATATGAACATTAGGGTGGGCCTTATTTTGGAAAATTTTGAATTTTGTGTTACGCGCATTAAAATTCGCTTCAGAATTTCTAAAAACAAGATTCTCAAAATTTCAGCCCGAAATATTAATAAAACACGTGACTTACGAAGGTAAAAGTTTTAAATGCAAAATACATGTATTTTTTGAACATGCAGTTATCATATGAATAACTTGAAAAAAAGTCGTTGGATGATAAAGAACAGTAAATTTCCTGTCGATTGATCAACAAATCGTCTAATTTCGATAAAACAATAACAAAAAAATTAAACGAAAATACAATTTTCAAATGTTATTTTTTATCGAAATTGGACAGCAAATTTATCAATAAAACAAATGTAAAAAGTTTGATCTTCGTGAAGCACGTGTTATTATTAATATTTTTGGCTGAAATTTTGAGATTATTTTTTAGAAATTTGACAAAATAAGGACCACCCTAATGAACACTGTCTTGTATTATACTATTTTGTCCAAGAGAACTAAGTAATACTACATGCAGAGCGGTAGCACCTCGGCAACACATTTAGATGTAAAATATCACAATTTGTTTCTAATATTTTTCAAAGTTTTAATATAGCGTTTGTAATAATAAATAATTATATTTACCTAATAAGCATCTTTTGCCTTGAATTTGTACATCTGCTAATCCTCCAGCTTTAGCTGGTGATATGTCAGATAAAATAGCCATTTTTTTGAAACTAAATTCATTATTATCTGTTTGCAATCTAACTTTTTTTGCAATACACAATTCCGCATTACTTTCCACTTTTCTTTTCATCCCATGTTGACATAGAATTTGTGTTGCATCAAGTTTTGCGTTATTTAACAACAGAGTATCTCTAGGAATACCATCTTCTTCTTCCGTAGTATAACTTGTATTTTTTGCACTTGCTTGCAAATTTGTTGTCTTTTTAGTAATTTTCTTCGGTGTAGCTATTTTCTTTTCAAGAGCTAAAGATTTTCTTATTTTTCCTGCTGTTAATATTTTAGACTCATTTGTTCTTGACTTTCTAAATGATTGTCTTCTATTGCACTGAAGAGATTGTCTAGAAAGGTTATCTTTTGTATACTCATACAATTTATTTTTTTCTGATGTCTTAGTTAAGGGAAGTGAACTAGTTTTAGATTTTGCAACTACATGAGGTTCTTGTAGTGTTACTGGAATTTCTTTTCTATTATTGGAATTTTTTGGAGATTTATTACCTACTACTGCTTCTACTAATCTTAAAGATCTTTTGCCAATTGAAGTCTCCAATTTGTGATTATTTTCTGTTTCACTAGGTACTATACGATGTTCAACAATATTAGGTATATCCTGAGTTTTTGTAACTAGATTTACAACCACATCAGCTGGTTTTTGCAATTGCCTGCTCATTAAAGATGGTTTTTTAAATACCTCTTCCATTTGACTATTTAAATCTTCATTTGAAAGTCGATAACTACTAATCCAATACTTACTACTAGGTATTCGTTTTCTTTCAGATTTTCTAATTTCTAAAAAAAATATTTAGTTTAAATTATAGATTTGTTTAAGAATTTTGTTAATTAAACTATACCTGAGCCTAGACAATTCTCATCTATGTTAGAATTTTTAGTTTTTATTGGTCCATTCTTCTTGACTTGGGAATTTTTTATATTAACATTATCAGAAGTTTCTGCAGTATTATTTGAATTTGTAGTCTTATTATCGGCTTTGTTGGAGTTTTTCGAAGAACTTTTAGCTTTGGTTGGACGACCTCTTCTTTTTGACAAAGGAATATCTGAATTGTTTAATTTTTGAATTATTGTAGATTTCTTACTGGAAAGCTCATAGAATTCTATTTTCGCGGGAATATCTATTTCTTTTTTCTTTCTTCTAGTGTTGGTATTGCTGTTAGGAGAAAATTTTGAATCAGTGATCACAGTTTCTTGAGCTCTTTCAGCTTTTGTGATGAATATGTCATCTATTATATTTTTTTTATCTTCATTAGTTTTTAAATTTAATGTACTGAAAATATCATAATTATTATTCTTATTTTCACTTATTTTTAAATTAAGTGAATTTTTTGTTTTATCATTTATTATATCTTTTTTTATTTTCTCCATTCTCGCTGTTAATAAGGCTACATCTTCTTTGTTTCTAGCATTTTTATTTTTATTTAATGTTGCTTTTGTTTGTTTATTGCTAGTTTTATTTGTAGAAGTTTTTAGTTTCTTTGATTTCGGACTACTACTATCATTTTTTGTTTTAGAGTTACCTTTCTTTTGTTCTATTCTGTCATTTTCACTTGCAATACTCTCTGTTTTTGATCGTGTTTGAATTAGTTCTCTATTTTCTATTATTGCTATAGTTTCAAAAGTATTATTTTCATTTACAATATTGGATTTTTTCTTTTTTAATTCGGTCTCAATGTCATTAGAGGATAAATTTATCATTATAGGTTTTCTGCCTCGTTTACTCTTTTTTGGTAGTGTTTCTTCCTCCGAGTCACAAATCGCTGTAAAATTAATTTGTAAATGTTTATAACTTCGTAATAAAATCGTAATACTTACTCATTTTCAGCACAGGAACTGTGTTAACAAGAGGAAAGATATATTCGCTTTCTTGAGAATCTTTCCTAATTTGTGTAAGTTTTGCTGGTTTCTTTTTATTATTTTTTTTAATTTTAGTGATTTGTGAGTTACTTTTTAATTCTTGGGCTGCTTTAAATTTATACAAATTATTATATCAATGTAGGGTGTGAAAAAAATCTATTTAAAAAAAATCAGGTTTCTTTAATAAAAATCAATTTTTTTATTTAAATAAAATTATTTTTCGAGTCGCATATTAAAATGCTTGTATTTTTCTTCTATACCAGTAAAAGCATATAAATTTTTAAAAATATTATAATTACCTATTACTTAACTTAAATTCTAAACCAAAATTATATTTGCATTGTTTACTTATTAATTATTTAATAAGAAAACGGAATAGTATACAGCGTGTATTATAACTTCGAGTACATACGTTAAAGGTATATGTTGTTCGGTATTCTGATTACGAATCAAAAATATTTTTTTAAAAATTCGAAAAATTAAGGGTAGTTTATTTTTTAGCATTTTTTTAGTACTGCACTGAATTCGTTTTCCTATGAAATACAAACAAGAGAAATAGGTAATCAAACATCTTAAATTACATAATACTAGTAAAATAAACATAGAAATTTTTTAAAATGAAACAATAATTACTTCACCCAGTGGCAGTGGCAATGAAAATTTTTTGACTGGGAAACATGAAAATTAGTTTTGCGATTTAAAAACAAATTCTTTTTGATTCGTAATCAGCATATACCCGAGGTTATGAAACATTCTGTAGAAAACATAATAGATACATTTATTTATGTGACGTTTTGGAAACGACAATATAGGTAGGTAATATTATTATTGTAAAATAGTGTTAAACTTTTCTTTTAACACAGTAAGTTCATGTCAAATATTTTATTTGTAAAAGAAATACCTATTAGGTACCGTAAAATTGAAAAATATTATAATTTTAATATGAAGAATATAAGTGATAGGTAATGAAACAAAAAAATAAATTATAATAATTTTTGACATTTTATTAAGCTATTTTATAAAATGAGAAGAAATTTTGATTTAAATCATTGATTTTAATTTTAAAAATCATGTGATTTTAATCGCGATTTAAATCAACGATTTAAAATCATGCACACCCTGTATCAATGTGTCAATAATAAAAACCATTATTATAATATCTTACCATCCAATGCTTTTGTAAGACTATTATTGTCTGAAGGTGTTGTAGAACACGGATTATGAATGGGAGACATTTGCTGATTTTCATCAGAAAATAAATGTAGTTTTACGGTGTTTAACGGAGTACTGCATATGATATTATTTGCTGATGCACCTTTTGACTTTTTTCTTGGAGATTTTAATGGAACGGGTAATTTACTTGAGGAAGGACCCTAAAACAATTTTTATTTTAATGTAGATAATAAACAATAACACTTAAGTTTTTATAATTCTAATCCGATTAATGATCGCATACAAATATCCATGAATATTTTAAATAATGTTCATGAACATTCATCTAATATGCATATAAAATATACCAAATCGGGTCATCTATAAATCTAAGTGAATAATCAGAAAGATAATAACCAATAATGTAATGGATCACTAGCTAGAATCTACACATGCATTGATACATAATTTTAATAGAAAAATAGCTGGGTAAAGAACAATAATGAAAATGAAACAAAAAGAAGAAAAG
Source organism: Agonum fuliginosum (assembly GCA_947534325.1). Taxonomy (NCBI): domain Eukaryota; kingdom Metazoa; phylum Arthropoda; class Insecta; order Coleoptera; family Carabidae; genus Agonum; species Agonum fuliginosum. The sequence goes on from OX384032.1 coordinate 23,920,054, forward strand.
ATTTCAAAGAAAATACCAGAGAAATACGATATATTTTCGATTTTGACAGTATTTTCTTTATATTTAAAATTAACTGGAATGGCTACTATATGCAAAACAAAAACTTCGACTGGTAAAACAGTTTATATTCATGAAAAAATAAGTTTCATTAATGTTACTCTACTTGTATGTAAGTAAAATTTTGTATATAAAATAGAAACAACATTTTTAGTTGATATTTTTTAGTGCGCATATCAATAACAGTTTATTTTCTCTACGATACATTTAATGACATTTATACAAAACGAGAAAGAATTACTAAAGTGTTATACTTATTCACATGTGTATCTTGCATTGCAACATTAATAACCACCTCTTTAAATAGTGCTTTACTTTTGGAAACACTAACAAAAATTGATAAAATTGACAACATTTTGAAAATGCCTCCATATAACACTTGGATTATTGTAAGTGGCATTGCCCTTTCTATAACTACAGTTATTGTTGTAGTATTTTACACTGTTAAATATTTGGAAGAAAATACAATGACCGTAATAACAGAATATTTTTCTTTCGCTCAATCATTTATTATTCTAACAATAATTTTGATTATTTTTAATATATTTATCATGATAATACGCCAAAGATTTCAAAAAATAAATCATTTACTGAAAGAATATGATAATGATATAACATTTTTCGTCAAAGAAAAACCAGATAAAAGAAGATCAGGGAAAAAGCAAAATCAACAAGATTTTTTGAATCTTATGACTGATTTACATTATGAATTATGCGAATGTGCTACTATGATAAATGACACCTACACGGTTTCTCTATTTTTCTGTGTACATATTGTTTATGGAGAAATTATTTATGCTGCTTATGCTTGGAAATATCCATTTGAAACTATTGTAAAAGATGTTCACTTTATTTTGTTTGGTTTTGTATTTACTATGCAGCTAATTTCTGTTCTTATATGCACGTATTTAACCGAAAAAGAGGTTGGTTAACAAAATTATATATTTCTCTTTGAAAAATATTTGTAATATTTTTATATTTCAAGGCTCAGACTACTTTTCACCTATTAGGAGATATGACTGTTTGTTATTATGATGACAATATGGCACTGACTGTAAGAAATTGCATAAAGAAGAAAAATATATTTAATCAAGTTCATTTTTATTTTCTATTTACAGAGAAATACACTTTTATTACAAGGCCTTCATCATAAAATTGAATTTAACATGATGCAAATATATCCATTGAATTTAGGTGTGCTTGCAGAGGTCAGGAAATATAAAATAAAAACATTAATTTTATATCTGAAATTTAATATGTTTTTAGGAACTGTCTACTTTAACTACAATAGTTTTATTTTTAATTGATTGAAACTAAAAATTAATAGATATTGGTATCATAATAAATGTACCAATGCGAAGAAGTAATATATAAGTATTGCACTTTATCTTTACCATTTATCGAGTGTTATGAAATGAAATTTAAATTACCATAATAAACACAAATCACAAACCATTAAGTGTATTCTTATATAAACAAAAATTTTCAATTTTATTTAAGTCGTTTCAAAGATGTTAAAGAAAGAAAAGCATTACGATATTTATGCAGTTCTAAACAGTGCATATTTACCATTCAAAATATGTGGCATGGGACCATACAAACGCAAAATTCTAAACAATATATATATATTTGAAAGTCAAAATAGAAGTTACGGATATTTAGCTTATATTCTGTGTAAGTAAAAACTCGGTAAAACAAAAAGAATATAATCCAGTTTAATAAACTCATAAATCAACAATCTGCAGTGGCCACCACAGTACTCGGCTATAAGTTTTAATAACTTGCTTTCTTAAAGGTTTTCATTTTATACTTCATTCAGCATAATTTAATAGTTATTTGTGTATTAAGAGCGTAAAGTGACTCTTTGTTACTCGCGCACGGTAATTGCAACGCGAGCCGAAGGCGAGAGCTGCAATAGTGCAAGAGGAACAAATACACTTTACGCTCGTAATACACATAATTTTATCTACGCCTAAAATTATTTGTTATAATAATAATAATAATATTCAGTTAGTTGAATCTACGTTCAATCAATAATTTATGTTTATTCGTAACCATGACGATACCAATAATATCGAAATAAAAAAATTTGTTTGATTTTTGTCATTTTCTTTTATGTAATCAAAAAGTACTTTATTCCGCGTTGTCATAGGAGACGCGCAATAAAATGTATTTTGCTTGGTCCTCAGTAACAATCAACTTTACGTTGACAATTGAAAGCATAAATATAAACTTTTCACAGTAGTCGTAGATAAATATTTTTTTCTTTTTCCCCGAAAGATTTAAGTTGTTGCCAACTTCAGCATAATTTAAAGAACATGTGAAAAGCAATTGACCATCGTTTAAATGTTATTTTTGATTCTTCCCAGAGATCTATAATTTGATAATGCACTTGACAAAATTTGAATAATTTTTTGGAAAACAATTTAAAATTGCATAATTGTCATTTTTTACATTACTACTTAACTTATCTCTCCGAGAGCTTTAAATTGACACTAAACTCGGTATAATTTCAATAATTTATTGAACTACTAGTTTCCCCGAGAGCTTTAATTTAATACTAGACTCGATAGTATTTTAATAAAAAGTTCCGTTTATAAAGTTGATACCACTGGTTGAATAAAGCTCATTAACGAATTTGAAGTCAGTCTTTGGCTTCAGATCTTTTTTCGACAATTTTCACTAGTGATCCAATCGACAATTTTAAACAATTGAATATATCTTTATTAATCAAAATCCTATTGTTATAACTGTTGTAATGGAAGTGAAGCTATTTATAAATCATTTTCATAAAGAAAGAATACATTTTTATTCGGTGAATTGTCCTCCGAATACCATTCGTGTTCCAAGTTATGTAGACAATTTTTGTGGCTGCATCACTCATGATTATTACGCTTGAGAAAATAGCACTCGTGCTCGCACTCGTGCAATTTTCAATCAAGTAATAACCATTCGTGATACAGCAACAAAAATTGTCGACATAACTTGGAACACTAGTGGTATTATATATGATAATTCCACTCCTGTATAAAGTAATCCATAAACAAAACATAATATTATCGTTTTGACAGCGGTTAAAAAGGAAGGTAACTTTGTGCAAGTGATAAAACCTTATTTACTTTTTTCTTAGCATTTGCTTCATATTTCTAAGATTTGTCAGCAAAATGATTAGGTTTTGCGTTTTGGGAATATTTAAAGAAGAGCCAAAAGAGTTGTTAATTATCTCGTTGAAATATACTCGAGCATTTTATGTCCTCCGAATAATTTCGAAATATTCAGTGTCTAGCGATTCGAAAAATAACCACGTGAATAATAAAAAATATTTTTATATCCGAGATAATATATTATATTTTTAAAGATATCACAAAATTATTTTAAATTTGTAATATTAAAGCAAAATTTGAACACAAAACCAATGGTAATCACGGGTTGCAACAACAATAGCTGATGTTCTGGCCACTTCTCGTCAGCGATCGAGTGCACAGGCAGCACTCTGAAACTCTGATTGATCGAAAAATGCGGAGCTAAAGTTGTACTTTTCACTACGATTTGCGGAGCAAATTATTGTACGATATCATAAAAAAATTATGAAATCGCAAAATAACTTTAAATTTGAATCATTAAAGCAAAATGTGAGCACAAAACAAATGGTGATTAGGTGTTGCAACAATAATAGTCGACGTTCTCGCCAATTCTCGTTAGCGATCGAGTGCACGCTCTGATTGGTCGAAAAATACGGAGCTGAAGTTGTACTTTTTACCACGATTTAGCGATGGGGTTCTTGCATGGTACTGAAAATGAGATTTTTATGACTCGGAATCTAATGTTAGATCTAAAACATTGGTAAAAATACAAATTTTATTTTAGTATATTGAGAAAGAAATTTTGCTGTGACGTCACTATTTTGTATTGGACATATGGCAGCTTTCTACATCACACCGCATATTAATCAATTTTCATTATTTATTTTTGGGCTTGTTAATAAAAAATTTGTAATAATTAAAAATACGGATCCCAAGTTTTTATCTTTTTTTCAAAAATATTTAATTTAAAAAATCATGCAAGTAGCCTATTGTACAATTCATAAAAAATAGTTTTAAACCATTTTTCTTTTCAAATTGCTAGGCAAACAGAAATTTATCCGGCAATTAAAAAGCTCTCGTGATTGCTGAAAATAATAATAATTATTAGTATTCTGTGTATCCATCGTTAAGTGAGAACTCTGTGATCAGGGTGAAAATAGCTTGTTATAAATCAATAAGTGCAGGTAACACTAATGACGTCAAAATGATAAGCCATCAGAACAAAAAACGGCGATTTTAATCTAGTAAAAAATGTATATCTCATTTATAATATAAGGGATAAACTGTATTATATTCACCGAAATATTTACTATAGGGTACCTCTACTATGAATTTAAAAAGTATTTTTAGTTCTCACTAATTTATTGCAAAAATTGTAAAATTATTTTTTTAAATTGTAGTTTTATCATCAATAATATGGAATAGTATGATAACAGTATTACTGGAAGATATTAATAAAACAAATTTAACAATCCATGAGATGTTAATACTGATGTTGTACTTTGGCAGTTGTGCAACAGCAGTAGTAGCAATGCTGGGGTACATGAAAAAAAATGATAAGTTTCTAATAGGCTTGGATAATTTAAACAAAGCCGATATATTAATGAAACAACTTCGGATAAATGTGCCATATTTTCTCCCAACCCTTATAACATATGGATCAGCATTATTTGCAATAGCAGGAATGAGTAGCATGATGGTCTATGAATTTGTTGTTATAAAAAAATCTCTACCAAGAATTATTCATGAAAAATTGTCATATCACTTGTCATTAGTAATATTAGCAACTGCAAACTATCATTACATTGGAGTTGTAATGTTACTGTTTATGAGATTTCGACGTATTAATACATTCTTAGAAAGTCTTGAAAATGAGACTGATAATTTTCAACACCATGAAGAAATAACAAAAGAAAAACATTTGTACAATAAAAGAAGTATGCTTTATACATTTAGAGCAATAACAGAAATACATGAACATTTAATAAGTTGTGCGAAAAATATAAATGAAACATTTTCAGTCCCAATATTTTGCTTTATTCAGCTAATGACTTTAGGATTATTAGGACAAATGTTCTCATTTTTAAGCCCAAATCATGTATTTACTACGCAAACAAATATTGCCGGATTTATTATTTATGCCATTTTTCTTTTACCCATACTAATACCTTCAGAATTCACCGTCAAAGAAGTAAGATAACATTAATTTTAAAGATTGATGTTGATCGAAAGCAGTCTTTTTATTTTAGGTTAATTTACAAAATCAACGTTTCGGCACACATCTGTGCCTTCATCAGGGTCTAAAATAGAAAAAGCCAATAGTACGCACATAAAATCATATATAAAACCAGTACTTAAAAAGTAAACTTTTTGGATACGTATTGTTAACAATTTGACATAATCAATTTCAAAATAATATTGAAATATCGTAAATTTTAGGTAAATATGTAACACTTTGACAAATTTACGATTATTTCAATATTATTTTGAAATTGATTATGTCAAATTGTTAACAATACTTACCCAACAAGTTTACTTTGTAAGTACTGGTTTTATATAATATGATTTTATGTGCATACTATTGGCTTCTTATATTTCAGACCCTGATGAAGGCACAGATGTGTGCCGAAACGTTGGTTATGTAAATTAACCTAAAATAAAAAGACTGCATTTCGATCAACATCAATCTTTAATTATCTTATGATTAATTTTAAAATTATGTTTTATGTTACAATATTATTATTATAGGCTAACAAAACAAGTGGACTAATGGGATTGATACAAATTTGTTATTTTTATGAAGATATTGCGAAAGAGGTAGATAAGTTATTATACATTATACAAGCCGTGAAGCCCGTGGTGCGAAAGGCGAAACATGATTCGTGTTTGATATTGTGAATTTGTGATATTAGCGCCAAGTAGTTTTAATGTTTTCTTGGCGAATAAAAGATCCTTCAAATTTGAAAAATTCTACCTTCGCCTCACGGGCTGCACGGCTAAGTAAGAATAATAATTATTGATTAAAGTTAAATACTAATTATGTTTAGCGAAATACATTTTTACTACAGAGTCTGCACCATAATTTAAGTCTTCATGCCGGCGGAGTTCATAATTTATGTATAGGAATGCTTATAAAGGTACACCAAACATCAACACTGATAAAAGTATTTTTATAACCTTCTATAATATTTACATTACTTTTTTCAGCAAATTAATGCAATAAACACATTCCTTATATTTTTTCTACAACTACAACCATATAACACAAATTAATGTAACAGATTAAAAATATATAATACAACTTCTGTTTGCACAAATTTGTACACTAAAATTGAAGATCTCACAAAATAAATAAATGAACAAAAATACTTACTTGAAAAGCATTAGAAACTGCTTTTTCGTTCGCTTTCAATGCCATCATAAATTACACAATTATTTAATATAATTTTTCTTTATAATTTTCAATTTTATTAATAAAAATATCGTCATTTGTTTAGATTTGAATCACTTTGACAGTTGAGCAAAAAGTACGCCACTAACGCCACAGTACTACCAACGTACCAACGACCAACCACAGCTACCAACATTAAGATGCTCGTCTTTAATATTATACGTAAACATGGTTGTTTTAAATAAATATTAAAAATGATTTTCCGTTGATCGTTTATTATTGAGCATCATTAATGTAAAAAAACATACATTAATGACCCCTATTAATGCATGATTTTTTTGGAATGCGTTCAGTACACGTAATATAATTATATTAGCTACCCGTAAGTTGTAAAAAAATGGTAAATAAAATAAAATGATTTTGACAGTTCTATACCCTGTTCCAAATAAGAGTATAGTAGATGGCGCTGCGGAGCCAGCCCGTATTAAATAGAAATTAAACGTAGCGCGGTATTTTTGAAATAGTGTTATGTTCCGCGCGTCACGCGCTACTGACGCTAATCAACGACTCACTTTTTCAACAATACCAGCTGTTACTACTACGGCGTTCGACAGCTAAATGATGCCCGCATATCACAAATTTTTCGCTGATGTAAACTTGGTTTTCGGCTAGATCAATCAGAACGCTCAAATCATAAGCCCTATCTTGCCCCATACTATATTCTTATTTGGAACAGACCATAGTTAATAATATTTACGTAATATTCATGCTCATGCTCAGAAATATGAATTTTTCTTTTTGTCTTCTCCAAAGGTATGATCAATGGAAAAATATTGTAACTGACTCATGTGTTAATATTAATAATCTCGACATTTAACGCGTTCACTTCTGTAACGCGATAAAATGTTTCAATTATTAATCGCTCTCATTAACACACTAGATGATTAAATAACTATTTACCATGAATTTATTAATTATAATGCCTGTGGCACACCGGCCGAGGAGCATCGAGGACCATCGAGTAACTCCTCGATGAAACGATAGAACGCACCCCGTCCTCGACGAAAAATAGGGGCGCCGCTATTTTCATCGAGTTGTTCCTCGATGAAACGAATGTATCTCATCTCAGACGTATCTTTGGATTTGATTTCGCGCAAAACTTTGATGTATTTGTCACCGATTAAATAGAAATCCATCGCGGACGGGTGCGTTCTTTCGTTTCATCGAGGAGTTACTCGATGGTCCTCGACCGGTGTGCCACAGGCATTAAAGAGTAGGTATTTATTGGGACCCTTAGCGCAATATTTCTCACTATAGATTCGCTAGTTCCTTTAACGACTTTAACCTTCAAATGACTAGAAACGTCAAACCTGTGTATGAAACAAAAAAATGTCAAATGCGCGAATGGGTAATAACAATGTTTCTGAAATTATTATTTGTCATAAGTCATAAGCCTCTAGTCTACAATTGAATTATGTGTTAAAATAACTAATATACAAATTAAATTTCAAGTAACCTTCCTATTAACTCGGGTTTTCGTCTTCGTCCCGATGTTTTGACCGTTTTGACATCTCTTTGAAGTTTGAAATAATACTTAAGTATGTTGTATGTCTCGTGTAATACGTACTTCGGAGACTAGTTCCATGCTGCCATCTATGCCAAGCTTTGCGCTGCTGACAGAATAACATGACTGTTTTTACTTCCTTGTACGGAGTAATAAGGAAGTATTGTAATCGCGAAAAATTTCGGTTTTCAGATTTTGATGGAAATATCCGTTTTGACCTTTTCTGAATCCATTATGACTAGTTTCGTCGTGACGTCTGTACGTACGTGCGAACGTACGTGCGTACGTACGTACGTGCGTGCGTACGGACGTATGTGTGTCGCATAACTCAAATACGGTTAGATGTAGAAAGTTGAAATTTTGTATTTAGGACTGTTATAGCATCTAGTTGTGCACCTCCTATTTTTGGTTTCAATCTACAAACCGGAAGTAGTAAATTTAAAAAAAAAATTGATAAATAATTAATTTTAGGCAATTTTTTTTATTTTAAATGAAAGATTATGTGATTATTATCTACAATCGGTATTTTATAAATTTTTCTGTATCTTCTATCATTTAAGAATAATTAAAGTATATACTTATAATTTAGTATTTCGGTATCTTGTAGTCCATGATCGATTAACATTATGGGACCGTTAGCGCAATATTTCTCCCGATAGGTTCGCTAGGGAGCTAATTTCTTTTAACCTTCAAATGACTTTGAAACGTCAAACCTGTGTTATGCTGTGTATGAAACGAATCAACGAAAGTCAAAATGGGCGAATGCTGTATTGTAATGGCAAAAGTAATTCGCGATTTAAAATCCCAAACGACCATAGGAGACACATTTGGATAAACTCCAATGGAGAAAATAACTTAGTATTTAAAAAATAACTTAATATTTAAATAGATGCTGTCTACAATTGAATTATGTATTAAAATGACTATTATACAAATTAAATTTCAAATAACCTTTCTATTAATTATGTTTTTCGTCCCGATGTTTTCGCACCTCTTTGAAACAATACATTTTTTAACTCTTCGACTTTCCAACATTAATAATATGGCATGCTTATAATAATTGTAGTATTGTCACAGGTATTGTTGTATAAACTTTAACAGAGAAGACATAATTACACGCAGTAACATTATACGTATGTCTTCTTATTTTTACTTAAGTATGTATCGTGTAATACGTACTTCGGAAACTAGCTCCCTGCTGCCACCTATGCTAAGCTTTGCGCTAACGGTCCCATTCTGTCCGTGTTTAATATAAATGATCATTAGTTTATTCGTGAAAAAATTAAAGTGGCTGATTTCTTAAGTTGTTTTTGTAAATAAGGGAAGAAATAACAGTTGTTATGTTTAAAGCCCTGTTCGCACGGCGATCTTTGGAGATTCTACGGAGAGTCAAAATCCTGGCAAAGAAGAAGTTTTTTTCTTTCTAGTGATAATTACGTGGTTTTGAAGTAATCAATAAATTATAAATTCTTCTTTTCCAAGACTCATTGAAGATTCAATTCAATTCAATTTTAACAAATAATTCTCACTAAAAAGAAAAAAACGTCTTCTTTGCCAGGATTTTGACTCTCCGTAGAATCTCCAAAGCTCCAAAGATCGCTGTGCGAACAGGGCTTAACAATGTACACTACAAAACGATATTGTCAAATCAATTTTTAGCGGGATCCTGACAGTTTAAGTGACAGGTAACTTAAAAGTGTGTTTTTCTGTTGATGTTGTGTCATATAATTTTATTCAATATGCTTAGTTACAAACATTGTTTCTAATTTTAACCGTGTTTGTAATCATGTTTAATGGTGGGATTTTGTGCAAATCTGTAAGTTTTACAAATTTGTAAATTATTAAATATTGAACAAAATCACATCAATGTTTGTTGACAAATATAAAAATGTTCATATAATTATAAATTTCATTGCGATTTTGTTTAATATTTACAATTTTATAGATCTGTAACAACAACAGATTATCACAGAATCCCACTATAAAATTTAAATTTTCAGCATTGAACCGGCTGATCATTGTCAACTTAAGAAAAATAAGAAACAGTTGGCACCCTGGCACGCTATTTATTATTTCACAAATCAGTCGGCAGAGGCGCTATAATAATTAATTAATATGGTCTATTGACAATATAAAATACATTGTTAAACTTTACATTATTAAAAAAGGTAAGCATTATTATTAACAATAATGTTGTTAAATCAGAATATAACGATTTTAATTTAATTGAGATGTTATCTTATTTTTAACAGTATTTGTATTATACCTATATATTATAGATATAATTAGCATGTTGTTTATTTAGGGTAATTTTAAAAAAAAATCATTTGTTGCAGATTTAATCAATGGAGAAAGATTTATTAGTTATTCCTCTGCACAAACATCCAGAATATCTATTAGAATGTTGTTCATTGATAAACACTGAATGGACAAGAAGTGAGACTGCGAGATTACGAAGTTTAGAAAACTCATGCGATTTTCTCCCGGTGAACTTAATTCTTTTAAAAGATAAAAAAGTAGTAGGACATTTAAAATTGTCAAAAATTCCTAGTATAGAAGATGCATGCTTTGTGGAAACTGTCGTTATAGGAAATAACTTACGTGGTATGGGTTATGGTACTTATCTAATGAAGGAAGCTGAAAAATACTGCCAAAACAATTTACATTTAAAAATTATTTATTTATCCACAAAAGGACAAGAATATTTTTACGAAAAATTAGGTTATATAGTGTGCGAACCTGTAAATATTTACGGTAGCTTTGTTATTCAGTCAAATAATAAAAGTGGTAAACATATTTGTACAGGTCCACCTCCTCCACCATTACCAACAACTAATGAAGCTCCAAAAATACAACAAAAAACTTATATGTGCAAAAACATATCATCGATGTAATTGTACGTAATTTATAATATACTTAATTTATGGATTCTTTTCATAACTGATAATTAAATTAATAAAAATTATGCATTAGTTATGGAAGTAATGCCGCAAACTTTCTCATAATGCTCTGGTTGAGATAAACTTTCAACTAAAAACTTGCCTAAATCATATTTAGATACGACTCGGCCAGGAGAACCATCATATTGGATTTTGTATTCACCTCCAGGTTGGTCTAAATGAAAAAATGTTATTCATGTTTAAAAACAATATAGTATAGCAAATATACCAGCAATATGTGGAGGAAGGCAAGCAATATACTTCAATCCTGATGCCTTCAAACTATCAAACATTCGCTGATGATCAGTATTTAAATCATTAAAACGAGGTGGAACTTTCGCTACATCCCAGAATAAAAATGCTGATAAACAAACTGATATAATTTGAATATTGCATTCTTTCATAGCTTTTATAATATTTTTTAAGCCTTCACTCATATCAGTTGTTGGGCTCAAATCATTACGAGTCCCTAAAATTACTGTAACTGCTACAACATCTTTGATTCCTTTTAAAACATCATCATAATTTAAGACATTTCCAACAACCACTTCAACTTTATTTTTATATTCATCTGGCAATTTAGAAACATCTCGTACAAACACTCTGGTAGTGTGACCTAAAGATGATAAGCATTTTTATTGAATATCAATTAATTCTCAGTCATTTTTTCATACCTTTCTCAATTGCAGTTTGCACTGCACATAAGCCGGTATAACCTGTAGCCCCAAATATTACTATTTTCATTTTATAGCCAAATTAATAACACCGCAAATTAAAATTAAACCTAACAATCCTTGAAGGTGGCACTTGCACTTGTTTAGTAGTATCAGTACTGACTGGTGACTGAGTTAATGACAATTTAAACATCACACAGTTTTGTTTGCTTTTGCTGTCCTTTTTCTATAGATTGTTTGTCTCTGTCTGTCTCTTGATTTATATTTGCGTTCAATCTATTAATATTCAACATGACTATTACTTCATAAATTTTTGTTTTATTTTCTTACGTGCGGTTCTAATGCAATTAAAATTTAGTTTATAAAATATTAAGTTACTTATATTTTGAAACCCGCGGCCATCACCTGCTTTTGTTAAGGTGTGCATGCGCATGGCATGACATGTCAAACCAAAATTTGAATTTTTTGTAAAACTTGTTACAGCGATTACTTTTATAAACAATATCCCTAAGTAAATTGCAAATAATATTTACATAATTATGTACATCAGAATTAGTTCCTGTTCGTTTGTTTTTGTTCATGGCAACAGACACTTGATTTATTCATTGTTGAAGAAATTGTGATAAACAGTCGTGACAGCCGTTTTAAATCAGCAATCTCGACGTTTTGTACCTTCATCAGAAGCTACTCTGATAGTTAGATTATTATCTGTATTTTACATCATAGTAGTTTACGGAGATATCTGCAAAGTAATGAGCTATCAAGACAGTATATTGTTAAAATTACATCACGTAGTAGATACTGGTAATGGTATGTTAAATGCTCCTGTACAAATTGAAATTGATTCTTCAGACAAGGTAGTTGCAAGCACATTACTTACTGAACCACTCGTTAATTTTGAGTCCCAATTCGTAAACTGGAATTCTTGTGTTGATGATAAATGTAATTTAAATTATCGCCGTTTTGTGGAAGGTCCAATCCCCTCAGTAACATTAATTAAAATTGGAAGTGTAGATGATTTAAATCCAATGAATTATATAACACAGCTTAATTCGTTCACCAATAATTGTCTTGATGATACTAATTATATTTTCTCGGAGACAAAAAAAACGCAACAAAAACGTTTAAATTTACCTGACACAAGTACAATATCATGCCAAAATTGCGATACTTCTTTTCCAACAAAATATCAGTATCAGCGTCATCAGTGCGAATTTAATGCTGAAAAAGTTGTTTTGAAACCAGAGATAGCAGGAAAAGATGTAGATAAAGCCACTAGATTGAGATTTGAATGTGATGTTTGCAAAAAATCGTTTGTCAGTAATAATAATTTGGAACGACATAAAAATTGTCATAAAAATAGAAATAGTAATATTTGTGAATACTGTAGCAAGACATTCGTTAGTGAAAATCGATTAAAAATTCATAAAGAAAATCATTGCAAAAAAGCAGGCGATACAACAAAATTTTATCGGAGTGACGTAGCTGTTTGGCGATGCGAACAATGTAAACAAGTATTTGCTACTCATGAAAGCGGAAATAAACATATAAAACAATGTACAACAGTTGAACCATCAACATCAACTATTGTTAAATCTGATATAAAACCTCTGACGGAAAACAACATATTGAACATAAAAAGTATTTTTGAAAAAAATAATTTCGATCCTAATTTTGAAAATGCAATAACGAATCAACCTGGTTTCTATAAAGAAACTACTATTACACTGGAAAAAATTATTACTGAGATGTTATATCAATGTGAATTTTGCAATCGTACTTATGCCGAAAAAATGGCAGTATTAAATCATCAAAAAACTCACTCAACTGAAAAAAATTACGAATGTATTTTTTGCGATCAATATTTTAATAGTTACTGTCAAGCTACAGTTCATTGGCAAAGTAAATGTAATAACGAGTCAAATTTATTTTATTTGCCCAAAATGATTTATTGCGAGCATTGTGATAGAGGTTTTAAGTCGCATGAAATTCTATACAATCACAAAAATAAGAAAAAACATTTTACTCCAAAAATACATAATAAAATAGAAGAAAAAAGTGATGGAGATGTAAAGTCTGAAAATGAAAAGCAAATTGCTAAGTTAATAGAAAATATGATCGCTAAACTAGATCAGAATGTTAATTTATCATTAACTGAAAATGAAGACCAAAAGGAAAATGAGGAAAATAATTTATTGGTACCTATTGGAAGTATCAAAGTTGAAAATTATGAAGAAAATAACCCGGAAAATGGTAAAAAGAAACGCGGACGTAAGCGAAAATGGCAAAAAACTGAGGTAAAGAATAGAGTTGTTGTTGAAGAAGGCTGCCAGTATCAATGTGAACGATGTGCTGCTGTTTTTGAAACAATTATTACTTTAGATATTCATAAAGATTCAGCACATGCCAGTACTTACAGGTGCGAACAATGTGGGCAGGTAATTATTCAATTTGGACAAACATATTTACCTACTTAGTAATTTATTTCATTTTATAGATAGTTCATAGCGCAAAAGCTTTAATGATTCATTGCCGTGCTCATCAAAGCCTTAAACCCTATGTATGTGACCAATGTGGTCGCAGCTATTCCCAAACCTCTCATCTATGGCAGCATATGAGATTCCATCAAGGTTTTAATCCTCCTCCTTTTATATTTTCCTATATTTCACCTGCATAATCTTCTACTGATATCTTACCATGTAGAGATTATAAATTTTAAGTTATTAAAAATGTTTGTTATAGGAATCAAACCATTCGCTTGCCCACATGAAGGCTGTGAAGCTCGTTATACAATTCGCCCGGATTTGAAAGACCACATTCGTAAAGTTCATACTCGAGAACGCCCTTTTAAATGTTCTGTTTGTAATAAATGTTTCTTAACTGGATCAGTTTATTATCAACACCGTTTAATTCACACAAATGATCGTAGATATGGGTGTGAGGTAAGAAATAACAATAAAATATAAAGTACACTAATTTGATTTTTACATTTAAGATTTGCAGTAAACGATTTTTCCGAGCTGATGCTTTAAACAATCATCGAAGAATTCATACAGATGAGCGTCCTTATCCATGTCCAGTTTGTGGAAGAGAATTTAGACAGAAAGGAGATAGAAATAAGCATGTTCGCACTCAACATTCCATGTAAACATTTTCATTAGATTCATTCGGTGATATTATATTTTATTTTCATCGAGCACGATTCATTTATATTTTAATAAACTGTTCAGTTTTAAATTTAATTGTTGTTTACAGATCTATGAATTAAATGGTTCTATTGTTTATTATTTAATTGATTTGTTACGCATTAATTTGTGACAAGGGTCAGTAAAATAATCGTGAAATGTATAATATGTCATTTAATGATATTTAGTGCAATAAAAATATTACAAATATCGAAAATATTTTTAAATAATAAATACAATGATACTGTATTCGAAAATATAAAAATTAAGCTTCTGTTTTACTTTCTCAATTTTAAAATTATTACAATAAATAGATCACACTTTAGTTATTAGAGACAATATAGGCACTTAGCAATAGTATGAATATTTTAAAAACTACAATAAACAATACCTAATTATAGTATATTTTTAAGTACAAAAGTATGTAAAGGAAATGCGCAATAAATGCATAAGAAAAGTATCAACAAAAAATTTATAGACAATTTAAAAGCTGTGAGTTTAGAAATAATTACTTAAAATATGTGTCGCAAATTACAAAGTCATAAATAATATAACATAATTTGTACATGTTAGGAATATAGTTACGTGGTACAATTATTATTTAGAAATTACTATTTAAAAAAATTAGTAATTAAATAAAAAAAATGCATTAGATATTAGATTTCTCTTAAAGACAGAGAACATTAATTTAAAACCAGAAATTATTATTTCAAAATCCGTCTGGAGTCAAAAGTAGTTACTTACATCAAGTATATTGTATTAACTATTTAACAATCAATGTTACTTGCAGTTACGAAATAATTTTGATTGAGAAATTATGCTGCATACAGCACTGTATTTTCAAGCAATTATAAATTATAGGTTATAAACATGACTGTGCATCAAGTTAGACATGGCTTACTGGAGAAGCTGTTGGATTTTGTTCCAAAAGTACTTCTGTTTCTTCTAAATTCGGCTCATCAAACTGAGAATAAATAACTGATTAATACATACTGGTACAATGGTCATTGATATTATATTTACTTACATCAACTGTACTTACTGTTACTTCAATTAGTTTAAAATCGGCTACGGCACAACATCGACAAACTAAAATACCAAATGCTGTGAACCAGGACACTGTACAGACAATTAACAAAATATACAAAAAGTCTATGGAAACTTTAGTATTTGAGTTAAATAAAGATTTTTTTAATGCAAATTGCTGAATTTCTGGAACACAGCTAGAAATAATATTAGTGTGGTGATACCTGTTTCTTTTATAAGAATGTAAAGTATATATGTTTGTACCTTTTTGTATTTAATTCTTTTTCAAATTCAGCACAAAAAGCATTCACTCCATTTTTGGTTTTAATGAACGATGATAAAATAATAAATGCAAATATGCCTGTAAATACGAGTGATGGAGTTACTATATGCCATGGTCGCACAATCCTGTAATATTTAAAATTAAAAGCAAATAGTTGAAATAAAATATACCTAGTTAATTAAAAATTATTGATAGTATTACCCTGCCTGAGTAGCATGTCTACTACCACCTCTTGGGCACATAATAAAAAAAGTTACCCATATGCTTCCTAAAATCAGTGACATTAGTGGAACATATGTGCAAAATTCACATAATTCATCATTTCCCCATCTAGTTTTTGATTCATCAATGCTAACTGTTGAACTATTTATTATTTCTCCAGTTACATTACTATTACTGATGTTAGTTTTAAACGATATGTTTGGAAATAAAATGCAATTATCACCAAATTCTTGTTGTATGGCACCAAATACATAAAAAGCAATAAATCCTGTTATTGCCGCTATAATGTAAATACTAATTTGGCAAACTAAAAATTCAAAATTGTATGCATTAATCACACATCACAAAAGACACAAAATAGGAATTTTAAATTTAAAAAGTTGAATACCTTTCCATTTTTTTGAAACTTCACTTGCAGATTTATCCACAAATTCATAATGCTTTTGTAACACAACCATTTCGATGTCAATACATCGGAGTGTAAACACAGACCTTCACATGTAAGTGTAATCTGCAAAAATAAATATTACGACATTTTTGGCTTTGTTTATCTATTGGCGTTGAGATTGGTGGGATTGCCAATGTTGGTTTGCGCTGGGAACCGCCCAATGATGTCTACAGATGAATATACCAGCTGATCTGTCAATGTTTTCGCCTCCGTTACCATAGCAACTTGCTATCAAAGACCTGTTTGTGTTTGTATGTATACAGACTGCGTCCGAGAAAGATGCGCACCATGAAATCTTATAATATGTAGATGACTTCATGTACAACAATGGTGATATGGTTGCCGTAATACCTTCTTTTCTTCAACAACTACAAGAATAAATATAAAAAATATCAAATATATTTATAAAACTATAATAATAATTGTTTTAAGTACATTTCTACTTTTAATAGAATACAGAAAAATTGGTAGTAATTATGTTCCACACTTCACTTCATGTGGTATATTAGTTTTGTTCTGAACGATTTTAATTAATCATTTATAAAATAATTATATTATATCCACTTCACATGGTATAACGTCAGTCCCAAAAGAGTATGCATTAATTTATGATAGCAAATCCTTGGAGATATATCTACGTTCTTTATTACTACTGGCTGCTGCTCCTTTAAAATATTGATGCGGCGAACGGTAATTATTTAATTAGTACTAGTAAACAATTTACAGAAAATTCCTATTCTGAATAATCAATTTTTGTAAGAGATTTTATTTGTACTATTTTTACTTCTATTTTATTGTTGATGCTTTAAAATAACATTTTAATTTAAACTAATTAAATATAGGTGTAGTGAGATTTAAATTATTATTATAATTATTGTATCGTAATACTATAGGTAATCACTTATTTTTATTTACATTTGTCATAAAGATTTTCATTAATTACGATTAATCTGTCTCTCTGAACCTAAATAGTTAACATCTATGTATATTTAGCCAAGGTCGAAATTAGGTAGGTACTTAATGTCTGAGATGAGAAACATATAAAAATTTATTTCATATTCTATTTAACGAAATATCATTGTATTTTGTATATTCAATAAATGCTTATGCTTTTAAAGTAAAATTTTGCAGGCTCGGCCTTTAAAGTTATATTTTGCAGCCTATAAATAATCGGGAGTAATATAACAAGTACTATGATTATCATCGGTGATAGCATGAGTTTGTCGATGAAAATTGACCGAGTGCGCAGCACGAGTTCAATTTCCTGAAGAATGCTACCACCTATGATTAATCATATCCCGAGTTATATTTGGGGAGAATATAAACGAATGATATATGGTTATATATTTTTGATATAGCTGTCAAAAACAATTTAAATTCTGTTTAATTTCTCAATTTGGCCTGTTTTTTTCCTATTATCTCTATCCTGACACATTTTAAGCCTGATTTTTTTTACCAAACAGCAATTTTAGATTGAGAAACTGACAGTGACTAATAAACAAAACAGTTGACATAACAGCGGTGATAAAAAAATATCTTCGATTTGATAGCCTCTACTGTCCTATTTTAGCCAATCAAATTAGTCAAATATGTACCTACCTACCTACCACGTGATAAATGAATTATATATTCAGAAAAATGCCACTTTATGTCACAGTATGAAACAAAAACAAATTTCAAAAATTAGTCTTGCTGTCATAATAATAATATAATAGCATAACTATGAATACTGTAACTGTACAAAATCAATAATGTTAGGTAGGTACCATACCAAGAGGCCCGACTACCTCATAAAATTCAGCACAAAACGTACTAACGTAGCGAGTGTTTTGTGGCCAGTACAAGAATGGTCAAATTGTATTTCAACTTGGATTATATACTTAAAGGATCAATTAACAGTTGTTGTGCCTTTTTAAAATTTTAATTAAAAAATTGTACATAATTATAAAAATTTCGAAAAATTCTTAAAAATTTATGCAAACTTTACACGGTTATCTCCTGATAGAAATTAATTTTTAAAATGTTAAAAAGGCACATCTGTAGATCCATTCTTTCCTTGAAGTCAATAATAAATTAACAGTTTACTCGCAACGTAATAGTATATTACATTACTAGCAAGGTAAAACAGTTTTTATTGCTGAAAGGAGGAAACTACCGGCGAGCCGATCAGGCGAGCATGCGAGCATGTCACCTCCTTGAAGCAGTAAAACAGTTATCTTGCGTCTTGCGTGTATTGTACAACATTTTATTTGTTACACATTTGTAAATAAAAATAAAAATAAAGAAATTATATCCAAATTTTGTCCTTTACACACAATTATTGTTCTGCCAAAAATTGTTTTATATGATTTCTAATAAGCCTTGGAAGTATATTACTGTGGTATCGTGAACCGTTTATTATGAACATTTATCTAGCTACCAAGTTGTTAAATTTTAACAAATTAACTGTCAATTTTACAAATTAGTAGTAGTAGACGATAAAGAGATCATTTATCGATAAATGAAAGATGTTAGTTCACGAGAGCGACAAAGAAGCGAGTGGACTATCTTTCACGAGTCGATATAAACTCTTTATCGTCGTGTACAATATAAATATTATTTTATTTTGTACTTAATGTTAAATAATAATTAATAATTTATTCATGTATTAAAATGTCAACTCGCAAAAATGTTTTCAAATATCATAGTAGGCAGATCTACCTTTTTATTATGTTTTGTAATGTATTTTAAATAAAGTGTAATTAGATAAAGAGCTACTTTATCTACATTTGATGTTAAAGTGATTCTTTATCTATAAAAACTGTACGCATTTAGCCTACTGATATTATTAAGTACAAAACAAGGAAAAGATGTCAACTGTACTGTCATTGTCATAATAATCCAAATTTTATGTAGAAACAAATTTCATATCATGGACAACAAGATACTGGAATTTTAATTTAATTTAATTATATTTTCTTTTCTTTTTAATTGCAAAAATTGTTATAAATAAATAATGTACCAATATATTTACGGAAAACTATATCAAGCTTCAAAAAGTACTACTCCCTGTTTGCGAATTTCTACCAAAATCTTATCCGGTGTTAAGATCCTTATTAAAACCTTAAATATGAAATTTGGTTATTAAAGGTTTGATACTTTTTATAAGTTATCGTGGACGAAAAATCATCAGTCCATACGGCCATGTCAATAACCATACACACGCACATACACGCACACATACACACACACACACACAGACATCATCGTGAAAATATTAAATTCGTATTCTAGAGACCCTTAAAGGTACTTATCCACCAAAAACGCATACTCGAAAATTTTGAACCATTACAATTCCTCTCTTATAGAATATACCTACCTTAGGAACAAACAGAACATGATTATTAATTTTTTATTTGATTAGTGTATTCTTCTTATGATCCAATAAATCAATTAGATAAACTTATAAACAATTTTGTTTTGTTTAATTTAATGTGGCAGTCTGAAACTAGCTTTAATAATATTGTTAATTTTTTATAAATAATTATTTCGTGAAAGAAATCGCTTTGAACAACAAATTTAAGCTCATTCGATGCAATTTTTTTATTCCGAATATCTTGGGTATTTACTCTTTTGCTCTAAATTCAATAGATTAAAAATTAAGACCGAAATAAAAATATTAACATTGTATTTCCTATAGGTTTACACCCTATAGCTGGTATAATTATAGTGCTTGTGTTAACGGTCCTGCTGGCACTTTGTTGCATTCCTGCTGAATAGTGGCTGGAAAACAAGAATTTTTTAAATTAATAATTCAAACTTATTTAAGTATGTAATAATGATAGGAAATGTACTTTTACAAAAACATTGTTAAAATCAAAGCAAAATATTAGATTCCTGCGTACTGTTACGTCACAGAGAGCATGCGCATCACCAATATTTTCCAAGGTAATGTTATGAGAGTAGAGCTGTCAGTGTATCCACAACAATTGAACTTGTAACACCTCTCTATAGACTTGGATGAATGAAATCAAATAATAGACTAGTTGTTTGGTGTTTGTTAAAATTAGTTTAAATGTATTTTATACAAGTTTCATTTTTAGAATGGGAACCAGATTAAAATTAAAATATTGTTTACGAAAAACTAGAAAAGTGGCAATAAACAATTAACTTTTAATTTGTTGTTAAAAACGCTTACTAAACGAATGTGTTCTTAAGAAAGCCTTGGATATTAAAAAGAAATCAAACAATTAATTATAAAGTAATTTAATTAATGTTTTGGACAACAATTTACAAAAATGATATCAGGATCAGAATATCCCATTAATG
Source organism: Agonum fuliginosum (assembly GCA_947534325.1). Taxonomy (NCBI): domain Eukaryota; kingdom Metazoa; phylum Arthropoda; class Insecta; order Coleoptera; family Carabidae; genus Agonum; species Agonum fuliginosum. The sequence goes on from OX384032.1 coordinate 23,941,234, forward strand.
GTAAGTAATTTTCTTTGAAAACGTTAATCTTTTTATCTTCATTTAATTATTAATTATGATAAGTGCAGCCACTGTTAGTTGTTGTCAAAAAAAGAATGATAATAATACAACCATCCGAGTTTCCATGGAAACAACGATTGTTTTGCAGTGCAATGCTGTAACAATAATAATGTTCGGACTTTTAATAATTAATTGTTATTCTGGTTTTGCTGGACAAACGCATTGCAGTAAAACGATCGGAAACTATGTAACTACTGCAGTTGGGGAAAAATAGAAGTTCGTCAGACAACAATGCGTATGCAATCGATTTTCATTTACTGCGTAACACGCTGTAGTATCGTTGACCCATATTTAGGCCAAATCCTTCTTTGAATTGGGTTAGTTTCCCAAAAAAGTGTCAACTTGAATGGAAAACAAAGCGACTGTCAAGAATTCCTCGAAAGAGAACATTAAACATAGGTCGATGATTTTATTTAAATTTAATTTTGATTTCACAGCTATAGCTGTTTTTAATTACTCCATTAATATTTATTATTTCTGCTTCAATTAATGTTCTATTTAAATAGATTGTAATACACGATTTTATTAACCATATTAATATGAAAATTTTTATTAATAAAAAAAAATTAATAATAATTTATATTAGCATGCACTACTTATTGTAAAATGCACGTTTAGCCTTTTCAAACGTAATTACTTCATTAAATAATTAAAAGCATTTAAAATTCATTATTATAAAAAAGACATTAATTTATGAAGCACAAAAAAACCTGAAATGCAATAACGCTGTGTTGGTTGCATTTTGAACTTTTATTCCTCGTTTTATTCATAGAAATATTTTTACTTCCCCGACTTATAATAGGGGGAAGTATTGTAATCGTGTTTTTGACAGTTCGAGATTTTAAAAAAGTTGGTCTGCGGGTAAGTGCGGGTTCGTGTGTCTATAGGTTTGTCTGGATGTTGGATAACTTAAAATCGCGTTGGAATTTTGGACTGAAATTTTATATTTAAGATCTTGAGTCAAAAACTGACTTCAAGTTCGTTAATGAGCTTCATTGAACCAGTGGTACCAACTTTATAAACTGAACTAATTGTTTTTTAAAAATAAATTATTAAAATAAATAAGTTTAGTAGAAGTTTAAATAATGACTTTTATGCAATTATTGTCAATAAATTGTTTCTCCAAAAATTAAAGTTCTCTGGCCTGGGAAAGAATTCTAGTCGAAGAATCATAAACAACATTTAAACATTTAAACAATTATTGCTTTTTCACAAGTTATTCAAATGAATTGCATGTAATATAAATCATATAGGTATATGACAAAGTAATGTCCCTAATCTTTATTAAACTGAATCATTCAAATACTTTGTCAGGCAAAGCATTGTTATTGAATTCAATAGTTAGTTTATATTTGTTTATAATGTATATTTTGCCAATAATTTTATTAGTTAAATAAATGTTTTAATTATTATTATTATGCCGAAGTTGATATCAACTTAAATCTTTCGGGAAAAAAGATTGATTTAATTTCACTGAATGAAGTATAAAATTAAAGTCTTTACGAAAGTAATTTATTAAAATTTATAGTCGGAGATGTACTGAGGTAGCCACAGTAGATTTTTTATAAATACAACAACTGAACAAACTTATTTTTTTCCTATATCTATCGTTGTATTGAAAAAATGTTTCGCTTCATAAATTATTTATTCACAATCAAATGACATTGTAGAGTCTTTGTCCTTCCCTTATGTACAGCTGGCAAATGTCTGTAATAAAGTATTAACGTTAGAATTAGGTATTTTCTAAATACATTTTACATTTTATTTTAGATGTATTAAAAGGATATCGTCCTTAGAGATTACCGAATGATATTCGGCTGACTATTTCACGAAGTCAATTTTGACACTAATGTTGCTAAGGAAATGTCAAAATTTTTTCACTTATCAAAACTAACATAGTTGCGAAATTACAGCAGTCTATTGGCTAGAGAGGTGCGAAAAAATTTGTGTGAGTGTTTTGTCAAAATAAAAGAAGGTAACTAGGTAAAATCATGAATTTTTGTTGGTTTAGAAACGTAGGGGTGGAATAGTCATTATAATATTATGAGTGGTTAAATTTTGCTGCAAAAATTTTAGATTGTTTCCGAGAGTTGCTTAGCAATTTATTGAGTGACATTGACAAAAAATCACGAGCTGTAAAGCGAGTGATTTTAAATCAATGTCATGAAATAAACTGGCAACAAGCTCGCGTAAAACAATCTAAAAATTTTGTCAAGACAAAATTTAACCATGAATGATATTTAGATAAATATTTCCCTCGAAAAATTTCAACCAATCAGGTTACAGTATTTTTTTAAATTTCGAGTCAAAACAATCAAGTATCAGTGAGTAGGTACGTGCACAAGTGCATAGTACCCGCGAAGTGCACAAGTGTATACCCGAGTATTTTTGACACCTGTCAACACAAGAAACAAATCATCAAGAAAGTACATTATATTTTTTTATCAAAAAATTACAGAAGACAAAGTGCCAATGTCATTGATCTGACGTGTATGTGACAGATCAAATATTAATTACGTTAGGTATATTAAAAATATCGAATTTTCCTCGAGAAATATTCTACCAAAATATACATCAGAATATTTTTCCCTCGTGCACGTTCGTGCACTCGAAAAAATATTCAGGTATTTGTCATGCACTTGTGATATAACTATTGACTATTTCACGAATAAAAAATCTGCTGTGTCCACCACAGTACTTCCTCGACTATAAGATTATGATTATATAACTTACTTTCGTAACGCCTTTAATTTTATGCTTTATTCAGCAAAATTTAGATAAATTTATCTATTTCCCCCAAACTATTTAAGTTGATACCAACTTCGGCATAATTTAAATAACATGTGAAACAATCTGATGTGGCCAGCACAAGACCTCCCGCCATACTCTACCCACTCATGCTATAAGTACTCACAAATATATTTGTTTCATTTTATGTAAACTGTAGAAGAAGATATAAACGATGTGTCACTATTTTGACACTGTCACTGTCATAATCAATTTAAATTTACGTAGTAACAAAAAAATGTTAAACGATCATGGACCAAAAGATACTGAATACTGAAGTTTCATACTCTGAATAGTATCATGTAGGTACAGATAAAAATTTAAATTACGAATTGTAGATGACAAAGAAAACTAAGTAAAATCATGAATTTTTGTCGGTTTGTTTAGAAATGTATACGTGGAATAGTCATATTAATAACGCCGTTCCAAAAACATTTGGAAAATCACCTGGCAATCAATTATCTTTCGACTAAATATACGAATTTATAAAAATATTTCTGATTATTCACATCATCTGCTATCTGTCCAATAAAAATGCAGAATATTGAATGTCACAGCCAATCAAAATCAGTAATAGACTTGATTATTTTGTACTATACTTGATTTAAAAACTAGGAAGAGCAATCTGGAGTGCTAAGTGATCGTTTTTGATTGGTTGATGTCACACCAGTTTTACACCACACAAACTTTGTATAGTAAAAAATCTGACGTGGCCATCACACAACCTTCCGCCATATCTAGACTTTAAACAGAAATGTATACGTACAATCCGGTGCCCATTTAAAATATACAAATAAAAATCTAAAATATTCAAACACAGAAATTTGCATCACCTGAATAAAAAGATTCATTCACAGGAAAACTCTGCTGTGTTGAAGCCATCCTCCGTTCAATTACTACATTTAATATCTTACTTAGGACTTAGCGCTAGTATACCAACTTGTCACCCGTCTCACCTGTCAATATTTTTTACGCAGAAACAAAAATCAACCGATCATGGATTACAAGATATGAACGTTTTATTTGATAAATTTATTTTTTACCTCTCGCCTCATATTCTATAAGAGAGGTATTGTAATGGGTCAAAAATTTCGAGTATGAGTTTTTGGTGGATAAGCACGTTTTAGGGTCTCTAGAATACGAATTTAATATTTTCACGATGATGTCTGTGTGTGTGTGTGTGCGTATGTATGTATGGATGTATGGACGTATGGACATATGGACGTATGGACGTATGTGACGATTTTTCGTCCACGATAACTTAAAAAGTATCAAGCCTTTAATAACCAAATTTCATATTTAAGGTTTAAATAAGTATCTTAACACCGGATAAGATTTTGGTAGAAATCCGCAAACCGGAAGTAGTACTTTTTGAAACTTTATATAGTTTTTCTTAAATATATTGGTACATTATTTATTTATTACAAATTTTGCAATTAAAAATAAATGAAAATATAATTATCTATGGGTACAGTTAATTTTAAATACAATTTGCTGAATCTGATAGTATTTAACAATAAAATAAAGTACAATTAATATTCTATTACCTCTCGCCTCATATTCTATAAGAGAGGTATTGTAATGGGTCAAAAATTTCGAGTATGAGTTTTTGGTGGATAAGCACGTTTTAGGGTCTCTAGAATACGAATTTAATATTTTCACGATGATGTCTGTGTGTGTGTGTGTGCGTATGTATGTATGGATGTATGGACGTATGGACATATGGACGTATGGACGTATGTGACGATTTTTCGTCCACGATAACTTAAAAAGTATCAAGCCTTTAATAACCAAATTTCATATTTAAGGTTTAAATAAGTATCTTAACACCGGATAAGATTTTGGTAGAAATCCGCAAACCGGAAGTAGTACTTTTTGAAACTTTATATAGTTTTTCTTAAATATATTGGTACATTATTTATTTATTACAAATTTTGCAATTAAAAATAAATGAAAATATAATTATCTATGGGTACAGTTAATTTTAAATACAATTTGCTGAATCTGATAGTATTTAACAATAAAATAAAGTACAATTAATATTCTATTTTTTTGAAATTTCAGTATCTTGTTGTCCATGATATGAAATTTGTTTCTAAATAAAATTTCAATGATTATGACAGTGACAGTACAGTTGACATCTTTTGCTTTTATCTTGGTTTACATTATCGTTTACATTATTACGTGAACATAAAACTATTAAAATGTAAGTAAAACTATTTATTAGATTAGTAGAATAAGCAGAATTTGGCGAGAGGTCGTGTGCTGGCCACAGCAGATTTTTAAATTTTACTGCAGTTCTTTAATGCTACCAGATAAAGACAATTTTTTTATAACGTAAGTTGCAAATAACTTTTCCTCTTATTCTTATTACAAATAAATACTATATTTTTCCAAATTTATATACAATTTTGACAATTAACCTTTTCAATCTTCAAAAAATATCACTTCCGATAAAGATATTTGTACCAAATTCTAAGGAGCTCTTCCAATTTATATACAAATGTTAAATACCAAATATCAAAATTTTCGGGTAATTCGTATTTGAGTTATGCGACTAACACCCCTTGACCACACACATACACACACACACACGCACACGCACACGCACACGCGCACGCGCACGCGCACGCGCACACGCACACGCACACGCACACACACACGCGCACACGCACACGCACACACACACGCGCACACGCACACGCACACGCACACGCACACGCACACGCGCACGCGCTCGCACACGCGCACGCACACGCACACGCACACGCACACGCACACGCACACACACACGCACACGCACACACACACACACTCACACTCACACACACACACACACTGAAACTATCAAAAATGAGTTGTAAGGACCCTAATTCGTGCTCATCCACTAAAAATTCACCACCCGTTTTTTGCATGATTCCAATACCTTCCTTTACAGGTAAGCGGAAGGTAAAAAACGAGTGTTCTCCATCTTGTCTCCTCAGCTGTTGTCATTGTTTTCTATTCCACTTTATTCCCCAATATTCCGACAGTCTAAAACCAGCCCGAAACTCGTATTTTACCGCATCCTAGTAATGCAATGTCATTTTGAAGTTGAAAAATACTGTAAAAGTGTTTTCGTTTCGAGTAAACTGTAATAAATTTCTGTCAGAAGATATAACCGTGTGAAGTTTGCTGTTTGCATAAATCGGAAATTTTTACCTCTCGCCTCATATTCTATAAGAGAGGTATTGTAATGGGTCAAAAATTTCGAGTATGAGTTTTTGGTGGATAAGCACGTTTTAGGGTCTCTAGAATACGAATTTAATATTTTCACGATGATGTCTGTGTGTGTGTGTGTGCGTATGTATGTATGGATGTATGGACGTATGGACATATGGACGTATGTGACGATTTTTCGTCCACGATAACTTAAAAAGTATCAAGCCTTTAATAACCAAATTTCATATTTAAGGTTTAAATAAGTATCTTAACACCGGATAAGATTTTGGTAGAAATCCGCAAACCGGAAGTAGTACTTTTTGAAACTTTATATAGTTTTTCTTAAATATATTGGTACATTATTTATTTATTACAAATTTTGCAATTAAAAATAAATGAAAATATAATTATCTATGGGTACAGTTAATTTTAAATACAATTTGCTGAATCTGATAGTATTTAACAATAAAATAAAGTACAATTAATATTCTATTTTTTTGAAATTTCAGTATCTTGTTGTCCATGATATGAAATTTGTTTCTAAATAAAATTTCAATGATTATGACAGTGACAGTACAGTTGACATCTTTTGCTTTTATCTTGGTTTACATTATCGTTTACATTATTACGTGAACATAAAACTATTAAAATGTAAGTAAAACTATTTATTAGATTAGTAGAATAAGCAGAATTTGGCGAGAGGTCGTGTGCTGGCCACAGCAGATTTTTTATGAATTTTTCGGAATTTTTATAATCATGTACAAGTTTTTAATTAAAATTTTAAAAAGGCACAACTGTTAATTGATCCTTTATATATCAAGTCATACTCATCACTCACACGCTCACGAATCAGCTGATTGCAGCTTGCAGCATTGCGCAATGCGCACAACAAAAATAACTGCGCAACAAATAACAGGCAGTTCCAGCACTATCACTGCGCAGAATAACAAGAACAGCGCAGCATAAATTAAATTAATAGTGAACATGTGTTTTTGTTTTGACAGTCGGTAATTGTTGTTTTTTAATTTGATTGTTGATGTGTTCCATAGGCGGGTAATCAAATTTGTGACAAATCTTTGAAGAATTTTAACTCAAAAACTAGAAGAGTTAGGAAAAAATTGATTACGGTACATTATTTCTCTCGTCGAGGGACATTACAGGTTAAAATTAAAGCACTTATTTCTGTTACACTCTATATATATATATATATATATATATATATATATATATATATATATATATATATATATATACAGGGTGTTCATTTTAAGTGGCGCACCATTGCTAATTCGAGAACTATAAGAGCTACGAAGTTGGTTAAATTAGTAAACAATTTCTATTTTATATGACTACTTTAATGAACGAAAGAAATTTTTTTTTAGACCAGTGGTTCTCAAACTACGGGGTGCAACTTTCTTATTTCAAATTCGATTCAGTATTTTTTTCTGAATTCAACGAGATATTAGTTTTATACCCTTGCATAACAAAAACATATGAAAAACGCAATTGAAAATTATGATAATTTAATTAAAATCTGATTGTTAGTTAGTGTTATGGAAGAAAACAATTGAATATTTTGTTTCATATTAATTGTTAGTGAAAAAGATTCTAGTATACTACACTGATCAGACCAAATAAGGTCGAAACACGTGTCCGTAGTTACAGCCACCTTATACCCTACTGAGTAGTTAGTACCTTGAACTCATACACTCAGTAGCGGTCCTGATCTCTTGATTAAAATCAAATAATCTTTTTCATTATCAAATAACAATTAATATGAAACAAATATTCAATTGTTTTCTTCCATAGCACTTTTGTAACACTTAGATTTTAATTAAATTGTCACAATTTTCAATAGCGATTTTCTCATGTTTTTGTTATGCCAGGGTATGAAACTTATATCTCGTTGAATTCAGAAAAAAATACTGAATCGAATAAGCGAATAAAAAAATAGCTCCCCATTTGAAATAAGAAAGTTGCACTCCGTAGTTTGAGAACCACTGGTCTAAAAAAAAATTCTTTCGTTCATTAAAGTAGTCATATAAAATAGAAATTGTTTGCTAATTTAACCAACTTCGTAGCTCTTATACTTCTCGAGATAGCAATGGTGCGCCACTTAAAATGAACACCCTGTATATATATATATATATATATATATATATATATATATATATATATATATATATATATATATATATATATATACAGGGTGAGTCATCGATATGCCCGTGGTCGATATCTCCCTTGTCGTTAAAAATACAGCACAAATTTATTAACAGAATTTTTCGTCTACTCAAGGAGCATAACTTAAAATTATTTTCACATATACAGGGTGTTGCATAACGACTTGGCAATAATTGTTCGTCGTTTTTTAAATGAAACACCCTATATATTTTTATATATTTTGAATTGTATTTTATTTACCTATACGAACATATAAGTTTCATTTTAGTTTTCCGCGGCGTTGCCAAGTTATTCAATTTTTTCTCTAAAAAAAGCCGAATACACGTATTGTTTTATAAAGGCGTACTGAAGTTATTTTAATAGTAAAAATTATGAATTTTTTTTTCTGTACCACTGTAACTATACTCTTTGTTCTGACATAACTTTTTTTTAATGTTATTATACAGGATGTTCAGTACAGAGAATCAAATTTACTCATTTTCAAATGGCTATAACTCGTCATTTTCAAATGGAACACCCTATATTTTATTATTCTGTTGTGTGTATTTTTGCATCTTTTTATGTTATACAGGGTGTCCTATGCCTAAAAACATTATTTTCTAAATTAATTAAATTAATATTTTTATGCATAGGAAACTCTGTATAACATAAAAAGATGCAAAAATACACACAACAGAATAATAAAATATAGGGTGTTCCATTTGAAAATGACGAGTTATAGCCATTTGAAAATGAGTAAATTTGATTCTCTGTACTGAACATCCTGTATAATAACATTTAAAAAAAGTTATGTCAGAACAAAGAGTATAGTTACAGTGGTACAGAAAAAAAAATTCATAATTTTTACTATTAAAATAACTTCAGTACGCCTTTATAAAACAATACGTGTATTCGGCTTTTTTTAGAGAAAAAATTGAATAACTTGGCAACGCCGCGGAAAACTAAAATGAAACTTATATGTTCGTATAGGTAAATAAAATACAATTCAAAATATATAAAAATATATAGGGTGTTTCATTTAAAAAACGACGAACAATTATTGCCAAGTCGTTATGAAACACCCTGTATATGTGAAAATAATTTTAAGTTATGCTCCTTGAGTAGACGAAAAATTTTGTTAAAAAAATTATGCTGTATTTTTAACGACAAGGGAGATATCGACGACGGGCATTTCGATGACTCACCCTGTATATATATATATATATATATATATATATATATATATATATATATATATATATATATATATATATATATATATATATATATATATATATATATATATATATATATATATAGAGTGTAACAGAAATAAGTGCTTTAATTTTAACCTGTAATGTCTCTCGACGAGAGAAATAATGTACCGTAATCAATATTTTCCTAACTCTTCTAGTTTTTGAGTTAAAATTCTTCAAAGATTTGTCACAAATTTGATTACCCGCCTATGGAACACATCAACAATCAAATTAAAAAATCTGCTGTGGCCAGTACACGACCTCTCGCCTAATTCTGCTTATTCTACTAATCTAATAAATAGTTTTACTTACATTTTAATAGTTTCATGTTCATGTAATATGTAAACGATAATGTAAACCAAGATGCAAGCAAAAGATGTCAACTGTACTGTCACTGTCATTATAATTCAAATTTTGAGTAAAAACAAATTTCATATCATGGACAACAAGATACTGGTACTTAGTTGCACTTTATTTTATTGCTAAATACTACCAGATTCAGCAAATTGAATTTAAAATTCACTGTACCCATAGATAATTATATTATCTTTTATTTTTATTTGCAAAAATTGTCATAAATAAATAATGTATCAATTTATTTAAGAAAAACTATATCAAGTTCCAAAAAGTACTACTTCCGGTTTACGGATTTCTTCCAAAATCTTATCCGGTGTTAAGATCCTTATTAAAATCTTAAATATGAAATTTGGTTATTAAAGGTTTGATACTTTTTCAGTTATCGTGGACGAAAAATCGTCAGTCCATACATTCATACAAACACACACACGCACACACACGCACACACACACATACACACACACAGACATCATCGGGAAAATATTAAATTCGTATTCTAGAGACCCTGAAACGTGCTTATCCACCAAAAACTCATACTCGAAAATTTTGACCCATTACAATACCTCTCTTATAGAATATGAGGCGAGAGGTAAAAACAACAATTACCGACTGTCAAAACAAAAACACATGTTCACTATTAATTTAATTTATGCTGCGCTGTTCTTGTTATTCTGCGCAGTGATAGTGCTGGAACTGCCTGTTATTTGTTGCGCAGTTATTTTTGTTGTGCGCATTGCGCAATGCTGCAAGCTGCAATCAGCTGATTCGTGAGCGTGTGAGTGATGAGTATGACTTGAAGGTGAAGGGACTTGGGAAATTAAATATGACGAAGAAAGATAAAAATGTGTTAAAGGTTGTACTGTTTTCAAGTGTATTTTGTGTTAAAGTGAAGAGATGAAGAGAATAAATAATTATAATAAATGTTCAAAGTGGCCTCCGTTTGTGTCAATACAACACTGCAGGCGTCGGTGAAACGATGCTACAATCCTCTCCAGCGCTTGTCTGTTGTCACGGATGATTGTCGCTGCATTTTCTATTCTTTCTTCTAAAACTTGAATTGAATTAATTGGAGCTGAGTACACCAAGTCCTTCATGTATCCCCACAAAAAAAAGTCGCACGGATTCAAGTCTGGCGATCTTGCAGGCCACGGAACAGGGCCGTATCCATCGTTCAGGAAAATTCTCATCCAGCCAGTCTCGTACAATGAGTGCATTATGACAAGGAGCACCATCATGCATAAACCACATATTTCCAAGAATTGCTAGCGGCAAATCCTCAAGTAAGTCGAAAAGCATAGTATCTAAAAAATGCAGGTATTCTTGTCCATTTAAACGCTGCGGCATTATATGAGGACCAATGAGTCGTCCACCTATGATTCCTGCCCAAACATTTAAAGAAAATCGCTGCTGGTAGTTGTTTTCCTTGATAGCGTGCGGGTTTTCGTTTGTCCAAATGTGTGTGTTGTGCATGTTGAAAATACCTTCTCTTGTAAATCCCGCCTCATCAGTTGACAATACAAGTGATAAAAATGTTGCTGCTCTTGTATTTTACCAATAGCCCATTCGCAAAATTGACGTCTACGAGGTGGATCTATATGTAATAAATGTTGTACTTTTTGTACATGGTATGGATGTAGATGTTGTTCTTTTCAAATCCTCCAAACTGTCGTATGTGATACTCCGTGTTGTGATGATAGTTTCCGTGTACTGGTTCCAGGCTGAGCTTCAATGCCATCCAAAATAGCCTCTTCAACATGTTCAATGTGATGATGACGTTCCCTACCATGATCTTGAGCTGCAGGATTATACGATCCTTAATCACGGAGATGTTGTACAACATTTACAAATGTGCGCACATGAGGCACACGACGATTTGGAAAACGTTCCATGTAAATTCGTTGGGCTTGAGCACCGTTTCCCAGAGCTTCACCATAGGTCAACACAATGTCTGTATATTCGTTATTTGTAAACGCAGGCATTTTGAAAGATTTTTATTTGTAATATCTGATTTATTACCAAAATATTACTTATGTCAAAACTTAATTGGAACAAGTGACACAACAATCAATTGACAATAACAATGATTTCACGGGTAATGCTACTGAAGTAAATAATTATGTGGAACGACTCGTCAATTTACGGGGTTGAAAAAATGCTTTTTAAAAATGCGATTTCTTAAAAATTATATATATATATATATATATATATATATATATATATATATATATATATATATATATATATATATATATATATATATATATATATATATATATATATATATATACACAGGGTGTTCATTTTAAGTGGCGCACCATTGCTAACTCGAGAACTATGAGAGCTACGAAGTTGGTTAAATTAGCAAACAATTTCTATTTTTTATAACTACTTTAATGAACGTAACAAAACAAAAATTAGACCAGTGGTTCTCAAACTACGGGGTACAACTTTCTTATTTCAAATGGGGACCTTTTTTTCTGAATTCAACGAGATATTAGTTTCATACCCTTGCATAACAAAAACATGAGAAAAAATTATGATAATTCAATTAAAATCTATTGTTACAAGAGTGCTGTGGAAGAAAACAATTGAACATTTTGTTTCATATTAATTGTTAGTGAAAAAGATTCTAGTATAACCGTTATACTACACTGATGAGACCAAATAAGGCCGAAACACGTGTCCATTACAGGCACCCGCCATTTTTTTCTTTAGCATTTTTCTCATGTTTTTGTAATGCAAAGGTATGAAACTAATATCTCGTTGAATTCAGAAAAAAATATTGAATCGAATAAGCGAATAAAAAAAATAGGTCCCTATTTGAAATAAGAAAATTGCACCTCGTAGTTTGAGAACCACTGGTCTAAAAATTTTTTTGTTTAGTTCATTAAAGTAGTCATATAAAATAGAAATTGTTTGCTAATTTAACCAACTTCGTAGCTTTTATACTTCTCGAGATAGCAATGGTGCGCCACTTAAAATGAACACCCTGTATATATATATATATATATATATATATATATATTCATTGTTTAAATACAATTTTACTATTCTTGTGTACTGGCCACAAAATACTCGCTATACATTAGTACATTTACATTTTATGCTGGATTTTAGGAGGTAGACGGGCCTCTTCAGATCGCTCCTCCTAGTTTTTAAATCAAGTATAGTATGCTTATGTCACACCGGCGTGGCATGAAGAACGGTGCTCGATGTGGCATTTTGCTTGATGAAAAGCTATCAAAGAGGTGTCACACCGGTATAAATAGCAAAATACCATACGAAAATTTGTATATTACGTTCACTTCGTACTTTGAAGGTTTTTGAAAATTATTTTTTGCACTTCCGGGACTAAAACTCTTCTTTAGTCTTTATTTTTAGGGACTAAGGTTCTTAATTTGATCCCAAGGGATTATTTTTCATATTTAATCCCGTTGTCAAGAAATTGAATTAATTATTCCCGTTGTCAAGTAAATACGTGCTATTTGTTACAGAGTATCTATGGTAACAATATAAATATTTGTCATAAAATTTACTGTCAAAATTGCAAAATGTGTATTCTTTTAAACTATTTTGCATTCATTTGACGATGAAGTGCAAAAAATAGCATATATATATATATATATATACCACAGGACTAAAGTATCTTTAATCCCTCAGGTGATTATTTCCGTCTCCTTCGGCTCGTGAAATAAACTTCACCCTCAGGATTAAATCATGCACTTTAGTCCCTCAATATATAATATACTATTTGATAGCTGAAAATTAAAATTCATCAATTCTTTGCGTTAATTAAATCAATAATTAGTTCATATATTGGCAAAAGCTTAAAGTGTTATATTCTTATTATCTAATTATTTACTGTTATTATTTGAACATCACCAACATTCATCAAGTGTCAAAAATTATATTGAGGACTCACTATAAAATCAGCAACAAATTTCCATAATATGTCATTAGCTGGGTTCAATGAAGCTTCAGCTATCGCTAGATGGCAAGCTTGCGCTAACAAAAACGAAACATCACGGAAAATATGACCTAAAAAAGCAAAATTAGAGCGCGGAAGAGTGTTTTTAACAAGATTTTTTGAATAAAATGAATTTTTTTAGGTCAACCTCAAAATGTCAAAATTGCTAAAAATTGAGTAAAAACAATAAAACTAGAAAATATTCTTGCCTAACATTTTTTTGAACTTAATCCCATCATAGTCGAAGAATATTTTTAATAAGATTTTTTGAATAAAATGAAATTTTTGTATGTAAACCTCAAAATGTCAAAATTGCTAAAAATTGAATAAAAAATCTGACGTGGCCACCACAAGACCTCCCGCCATACCTACTTTATTCTTTTTACTTATTGTTATTACCTATAAAAATATATTAATATATAAGTACTATTATACTGCTACTACTCACAAATATACCTATTTTATTTACACTGCAGAAGAAGATATAAACGATATTTTACTATTGTCACTGTGACTGTCATGTCATAATCATTTAAATTTTACGTAGTAACAAATGATACGATCATGGACTACAATATACCGAAATATTAAATTATAAGTATTATACTTTAATTATTCTTAAACTAGCGTCAGGCCCCGACAAGAGGGATTCGCCCGCTTCGTGGGCTCAAGCTGCGCGGACCCTGAATGTGGAACGATTCTGCACTTCGTGCCTCAATTATAACGATTTTAACAGTTAGACTCTACCGCTGCCGCGCGACAAGGCGGATTCGCCCGCTTCGCGGGCTCAAGCTCCGCGGACCCTGAATGTGGGACGATTCGGCACTTCGTGCCTCAATTATAACGATTTTAACATTATTTAGACTCTACCGAAAAAAATTGTATGATGAAATTATAATTAGGTATTTAATTACAACTTTAAATTATTCATCTTCCTTCTTCAATATAAATTTTAGTTAAGTCATAATAATTTTAGAATATAATAGCGTATGGAACCGCTACGCGGGTCTAACGCTAGGTTCTGCTGCCGCGGGACAAAGGGGATCGCCCCGCTTTGCGGGGCTCAAGCTTCGCGGATCTTGAATATGGGAGAATTCGGCACTTCGTGCCTCACATAAGTCCACTTTTGCATTTACATTGTACCTATCCTGGTAAACTTCGAATTCGATGAAGACAAATGCAGATCGTCGGCCACCAATTTAAATTATTTTATTAATTAGTTCTTATCTAGCCATTTAATTTGAGGTATGAAATTCGATATGACACTATAATTTTTTGAAAAAAAATGTCTATGTTCGATCCCCATTTTTAACAATTTTATAAAGTAATTCTCACCCAGCTTTTTAGTTTAATATATCAAACTCGATGGATTTGTGATAAATTCCGGGGAAACTGTAAAACCGGAAAATGCTAATATGTTTATAATTTTCACTCTTAATATAGGTACTAAATTTTCTGACGTCTTTTGGTGTGATTATCGGAATATACCAAGTAGGTACAGCCAAGTAGGTAGTCATTAGTGTTTTAAAAAGAAATTAACAAAATTTTGTGAAAACTAAAAAAATGTTTTTGGTCTGACTAAAAACAAAAGCCAAATTATCAAAAGTTATTAGAACCTTTATTTTGATATCAATCGCGATATAATTTAAAAATATTCAGAAAAAACAAATGCCGCTCACCGAGTGCAATTTTTACTTAGTAAACAGCCATAATTTTGGGCAACATTGTACGATAAGTTTGATACCAATCATGATTATATTAAGTTTTTATTGAAAAACAAATGCCGATCATTGAAGCCATATTTTTACTCCTTGGTGCTAATTAATACCATACCTACATACTTTTGTAAAAACAGATTTGATACTTGATACAAGTGCAATAACAATCTAGATCATCTCTAGTCTGCGTCGTGTCTCGTGCTTGTCCAGTAGTTAGTTAGTGGGCGTATCCAGGATAAAGATCCCAAGGGCGGCTTGGGCTGGACAAACTCAAACTCAACCCAAACTCAAGTACAATAGATAAAAATCCCGATTATCGGACGCCATTTTAACACGTTTGTTAAATTGTGTATTAATTTGACATTTAAAACTTTCAGTAAAATACTGAGAAATAGTATTATACACGGATATTGGATATATAGATAGGTAGGTACCTAATTTTAATTTAATACTTGGGTCAAAATATATTACTATAATACTACAGTAATAAATTAATAATAATATGATTCAACTTCACAGTGCATTGTTAAATTGAATACAAAATTTCAAAAAATATATTACAAATTTATACAAAAGCATGTAAACATAATGCGTGCTCCATCTTTAAATACTCAATAAAATTTTCAAAATACTTCTACCTTATCAAATATAAAAGATAAATCCAAATAAAATTTCAAATTGGAAACGTTAAATCTGACAGTAGACAAAAAAATTATTTTTATCAAAAAGGAAACAAAAATTCCATGGCATGCTCCCATTTGCGTTCCATGCATTTTTCAGTTTTTACTTCCTTGTACGGAGTAATAAGGAAGTATTGTAATCGCGAAAAATTTCGGTTCTCAGATTTTTACGGAAATATCCGTTTTGAACTTTTCTGAATCCATTATGACTAGTTTCGTCGTGACGTCTGTACGTATGTACGTATGTACGTACGTACGTACGGGCGTACGTATGTGTGTTGCATAACTCAAATACGGTTAGACGTAGAAAGTTGAAATTTTGTATTTAGGACTGTTATAGCATCTAGTTGTGCACCTCCTATTTTTGGTTTCAATCTACAAACCGGAAGTAGTGAATTTAAAAAAAAATTCGATAAATATTTAATTTAAGACAAATTTTTTTATCTTAAATGAAAGATTATGTGATTATTACCTACAATCGGTATTTTATAAATATTTTTGTATCTGGTATCATTTAAGAATAATTAAAGTATATATTTATAATTTAGTATTTCGGTATCTTGTAGTCCATGATCGATTAACAATAACATTTGTTACTACGTAAAAACAGAACACATAAACTAATCTATGCTAACAAAACCCTTCTTGAGTCCAACAGAACGCCGTTTTTTGACATAAACTAATCTATGCTAACAAAACCCTTCTTGAGTCCAACAGAACTCCGTTTTTTTTGACATAAACTAATCTATGCTAACAAAACCCTTCTTGAGTCCAACAGAACGCCGTTTTTTGACATAAACTAATCTATGCTAACAAAACCCTTCTTGAGTCCAACAGAACTCCGTTTTTTTGACATAAACTAATCTATGCTAACAAAACCCTTCTTGAGTCCAACAGAACTCCGTTTTTTGACATAAACTAATCTATGCTAACAAAACCCTTCTTGAGTCCAACAGAACTCCGTTTTATTGACAGAAACTAACTATGCTAACAAAACCCTTCTTGAGACCAACAGAACTCCGTTTTTTTGACATAAACTAACTATGCTAACAAAACCCTTCTTGAGTCCAACAGAACGCCGTTTTTTGACATAAACTAACTATGCTAAGAAAACCCTTCTTGAGTCCAACAGAACTCCGTTTTTTTGACATAAACTAATCTATGCTAACAAAACCCTTCTTGAGTTCTGTTTTGTCATTGTTATGTTTTTTCATATTCTGTTTTTTCATGTTCTGTTTTATCAATGTTCTGTTTTTTCAGTGTTCTGTTTTTCCACTGTTCTCTTTTTTCATTGTTCTGTTTCTTCAGTGTTCTGTTTTTTCATTGTTCTCTTTTTTCATTGATCTGTTTTTTCACTGTTCTGTTTTTTCATGTTCTCTTTTTTCATGTTCTGTTTTTTCATGTTCTGTTTTTTCATTGTTCTGTTCTGTCCGGTCACCGAAAAAAACAATCGAATAAAGTATAACGCCCGTATACAAGGAGTCAAAAAAATCACAGTTTTTCAACTTCCCTGCGACTACCACGCCATCCACAATATTCATATACCCAAAAGGCACTACGTCACATGAACCTCTACCAAATAAAAAAAAAGTTCATCAAAATCGGTTGAACCGTTTAGGCTGTAGGCGATTTGAAAAACGGTTGCTAAGCTACTGAAAATATAGTGATAACAAGCCTTTTAGTATTCGCGATTCAAATTAAGAAATTACTATATGCAACCCGCATCGTAATGACGTCACGAGAGGGATAAAATTCTTGTCTGTCGTATTTGTATTGCTATCACAAAGTCACAAGGCTGTATCAAGCGTTCACAGATTACAAATATAGTTTTTATATCGGTTTTATATTAAAAATAATAGTATTTCACCAATAGTTTTTTTCTAAGTAAGTAAATTAGGTTAGGATCCGTATTGCGTACTGATTTACATCCAAATACACAACAATTAACATTAATCTTATTTATTTTCTTTTTACTTCCTTGTACGGAGTAATAAGGAAGTATTGTAATCCCGAAAAATTTCGGTTTTCAGATTTTGATGGAAATATCCGTTTTGACCTTTTCTGAATCCAGTATGACTAGTTTCGTCGTGACGTCTGTACGTACGTACGTACGTACAGACGGACGGACGGACGTATGTGTGTCGCATAACTCAAACACGGTTAGACGTAGAAAGTTGAAATTTTGTATTTAGGACTGTTATAGCATCTAGTTGTGCACCTCCTATTTTTGGTTTCAATCTATAAACCGGAAGTAGTACTTTTTAAAAATATTTTCATAAATAATTAATTTTAGACAATTTTTTTTATTTTAAATGAAAGATTATGTGATTATTATCTACAATCGGTATTTTATAAATTTTTCTGTATCTTCTATCATTTAAGAATAATTAAAGTATATACTTATAATTTAGTATTTCGGTATCTTGTACTCCATGATCGTTTAACATTTGTTACTACGTAAAATTTAAATGATTATGACATGACAGTGACAATAGTAAAATATGCTTTATATCTTCTTCTGCAGTTTAAATAAAATGACTAAAATATATTTGTGAGTATACTAGTATAATAAGTTAAAAGAATTTTTAATATTATTCTACATTTTAGTTATTAAGAAAAGTATGAACCACGATGTAAAATACAAATACGGTGAGTGCACTTGGCAAAAAAATGCGGACCTATTCGTTCCACATGTATGGCGGGTTGCATATGATTACAGAATATGCTAATTATCTGTCATATCTGTCAAATGAAATATTGTAATTAAAAAAGATACTAATTGTTCATTATTTTGTGACCAGTTTACATTACAAAGCAAGTAATCATTATTATATAAGTTTGTACTTGGTAGGTATAACTGTTATACAAATTTTCTTTATCTAATTTCTTGATTCAGAATTGGACAAATCAAAAAGTTAACGGCGATCTGCGTAGTACATGTTTTGTGCCAAACTGTACGTCGGGTTATAGAAGTAACGAAGAAAAAGTATCTTTATTCAAGGCACCATTTCACCATTTCACCATTGACAACAGTTATACCTACCTAAGTACAAACTTATATAATAATGATTACTTACTTTGTAATGTAAACTGGTCCCCAAATAATGAACAATTAGTATCTTTTTAATTACAATATTTCATTTGACAGATATGACAGATAATTAGCATATTTTGTTATCATATGCAACCCGCCATACATGCGGAAAAAGTTGAGCCGCTTTTCACAGCACATTTGTAGGGAAGTGCACTCACCGTATTTGTATTTTACATCGTGGTATGAACACACAAGGCGTACAAGGAAGTCATGTGGTGTCCACGTCAGATTTTTTCCTTCCATATTAATGATTCTATTACTTGAAAACCAAATTTATTATCTAAGAGTTCAATAAGCTCACGAAATGTCAGAATCAGCCAATTTTAATCCCTACCGTGACGTCACTTTTTCTAGTTCAAAATTTAGTCGCTTGGTGCGTATCGCTTAGCTTGAATCGCGAATACCATTCGTAGTCATTGTTAAGACTGCGTTTAAAGCCCTCTATGAAAAAACGTGGCCAATTTTTGAACAAACCAGAGTTTCAAACCATCTATGAAAACACATCGCCACCATTCCCTAATGGGGTAGAGCTATTTACCTAAAGATGTCACCGTAGTAAGACAGCACATCAGTCAGGTAGTACGACCCGCGTAGGGACGGTAAGGGGAATGGGCAAGGGATGTACGCCAGATGGGAAAGAACCGAAAGAACGCATTGCACCATGCACACAACACAATTCTATTCGGCTTCACAAATTCACGGACGGTGATTCCATGCCTGTTTCCATACTTACCCAAATAGTCTGAATAATATTTTTAGAATGATGTAAACTGTACTGTACATACGAGTAAAGAAAATAATTTCATATTTATTTATAAAGCAAAACATTTTAATTTCAATTAAAGTCTACAAAACAATAATAATAAATTATCAGTAAATTTTTCTACAACTATATATTTTTGCCAGTTCTATAATAATATATAATACAATTTACATAAAAATACAGTACCTACGTAAACAATAATTTTTTTTATTGTTTATATTTAGTTGACCATGCGTTTGATAAAATAATTATGATTTTTTTGTAACATGTGCACGCAAAATGAGCTTATTTAGAGGGAGCAAAACGCATTTTTGTTCCCTTGAGATGTTTTGCTCCCTCTCTATTATTTTCGAGAAGCGGAGTAGCGACCGTTACACTGAGGGAGCAAAATATCTCAAGGGAGCAAAAACGCGTTTTGCTCCCTTTAAACAAGCACGTTTTCCGCTCATTTTTCTGTGCACTCGTTACAAAAATTATCGTATGCACTTCGGGAGGAACGCTTTTGCTCTCTCGAGTGAATTGCAGCACAAGACTGATTCAGTCCTGTGTTGTCAATTCACCCGCGGGAGCAAAATCGAGTTTTCCTCCCTTGGTGCATAATGTACTATTTTCCGTTGATATCTGTAATCGTTGAATAGTGTACGAGTATGTTTGGAAGTGTGTATAAATTATATCAACAGAAAATATTAAAGTTTTTTTTATTAAAAAAAGTCAGACATAAAATCCAAAATTGGAGTTCTACTATCAGCTATTTCAGGAAGAATATAATTTAAATACAAATATTTTAGTTTTGGTAACATTACTTGCTGCCATAAAACTTCATCTTTTTCAACTTTTTCTATATACAGGTCGACATTAATGAAATAACAATATTCTTTATTATTTATTTGATAAAAGTAATTATGGTTTCTTCTTAACATTTTTTTTGCTTGAGTATTCAAAGTTTCACTGGTATTACTAAACAAGAAATGAAAGTTATACCTACAGTTTGTTTATTTAAAGTAGACTCAATTTACACATATACAGAAAACGATACAAAAGTATTGATTTAAACAATTTCATTATTCAAGATTTGTACTGATAAAATCAATTTGCTGTACTTGTTATTTATTTAATGTAAAACTTGAAATTTTTACATAATATTGTATTTGTATTAACATACTATCATATTTTGTTGCTACATTAATACCGATTCAAAGTCAAATATTTTAAAAAGAATTTTCAATACCTTTATGTGCAAAAATAAATAAAAATATTACTTTTAATTCTGCGTCAGAAAGAAATAGTATAATGACTAGCGTCAGGCCCCGCTACGCGGGCCTTCGGCTAGGTCGCGCTGCCGCGCGACAAGGGGGATTCGCCCGCTTCGCGGGCTCAAGCACCCCGAACCCTGAATGTGGGACGATTCGGCACTTCGTGCCTCAATTATAACGATTTTAACATTTAGACTCTACCGCTGCCGCGCGACAAAGAGGATTCGCCCGCTTCGCGGGCTCACGCTCGGCGGACCCTGAATGTGGGACAATTCGGCACTTCGTGCCTCAATTGTAATACTAGGTCCCGCTACCGCGGAACAAAGAGGATCGCCCCGCTTCGCGGGGCTCAAGCTACGTGGATCCTGAATGTAGGAGAATTCGGCACTTCGTGCCTCACATAAATCCACTTTTGCATTTAGACTTACCATTTGAATAAGTTTTTTCTGACGTCTTTTGATGTGATTATCGGAATATACCAAGTAGGTAGTCATTAGTGTTTTAAAAAGAAAATAACAAAATTTAGTGAAAACTAAAAAAATACTTTTTGTCCGACTAAAAACAAATGCCAAATTGTCGAAAGTCATTTTAATGCATACTGTAGATTTTTTGTCCTTATTAAGACCTTTAATTTGATATCAATCGCGATATAATTTTAAAAATATTCAGAAAAAACCGAGTGCAATTTAAATTTTTTCTTAGTAAACAGCCATAATTTTGGAAAACATTGGACGATAAGTTTGATACCAATCATAATTATATTAAATTTATATTGAAATACAAATGCTGATCATTGAAGCCATATTTTGACCCCTTGGTGCTAATTAATACCATACATACTTTTATAAAAACAGATTTGATACTTGATACAAGTGCAATAACAATGTAGATCATCTCTAGTCCGCTTCGTGCCTAGTGCTTGTCCAGTTGTTAGTTAGTGGGCGTATCCAGGATAAAGATCCCAGTAGGGCGGCTTGGGTAGGACAAACTCAAACTCAACCCAAACTCAAGTACAATAGATAAAAATCCCGATTATCGGACACCATTTTTAACACGTTTGTTAAATTTGTATATTAATTTGACATTTAAAACTTTCCGTAAAATACTGAGAAATAGTATTATCCACGGATATTGGATATAGATACCTAATATTTAATTGAATATTTACACTTGGGTCAAAATATATTACTATAAATATTACAGTTATAAATAAAAATATGTTTCAACTTCACAGTGCATTGTTAAATTGAATAAAAATTTTCAAAAAATATATTACAAATTTATACAAAACCATGTAAACATAATGCGTGCTCCATCTTTAAATACTCAATAAAATTTTCAAAATATTTCTACCTTATCAAATATAAAAGATAAATCCAAATAAAATATCAAATTGGAAACGTCAAATCTGACACTAGACAAAAAAATCATTTTTATCAAAAAGAAAACAAAAATTCCATGGCATGCTCCCATTTGCGTTCCGTGCATTTTTCAGTTTTTTTTTAATAACTTTCTTAATATACTCAATATTGGGTTGAAACATGTATAGAAATATAGTCAAATTCATTCTCTACCTATATGTCAAATGAAAAAAACAATCGAATAATGTATAATGCCCGTATCCAAGGACTCAAAAATATCACGGTTTTTCAACTCCCCTGCGACTATCACGCCATCTACAATATTCATATACCCAAAAGGCACTACTTCACATGAACCTCTATCAAATAAAAAAAAGTTCATAAAAATCGGTTGAACCGTTCAGGCTGTAGGCGATGCGAAAAACGGTTGCTAAGCTGCTGAAAATATAGTGATACCTAGCCTTTTAGTATATAAGACTAGCGTCAGGCCCCGCTACGCGGGCCTTCGGCTAGGTCGCGCTGCCGCGCGACAAGTGGGCTTCGCCCGCTTCGCGGGCTCAAGCTCCGCGGACCCTGAATGTGTAACGATTCGGCACTTCGTGCCTCAATTATAACGATTTTAACATTTAGAATTTACCGAAAAAAATTGTATGATGAAATTATAATTATTTAATTACAATTTCAAATTATTCATCTTCCTTCTTCAATATAAAATTTTTATTTAAGCCATTAAAATTTTAAAAGAAAATAACATAATAGATAGTTGTGAAAATAATTTCCTATTTTGTTGGATTTCAGGCTTTAATTATTTATTAAAACAATTGCGACGTTTCGACCTTGATTTAGGCCATTATGAAGCAAAGTTACATAGTTAAATTTAGTATTAAATTATATAACTAACTAACAAACATTAAAAATTGCTATTGAGGTGTTGTATACCTCAAGAGTCCAGTTTAGACTTAAATAAATAAATATTCCAAAATAACATAATATGTGTCATAAAATAAATATCCTGGTTATCCAACTAAAAACATAAACGATTTTCGAACGTCATCTTGAACAATATTGTATCTTTTCAAAACCTTTAATTTGATATCAAACTTGAAATTATTCTATTTTTTTGAATGGACAAAAAACAGAAGCTATAATCACCCACTCTCATATTTGTCACTTATTGTGTATATCAGTCCTCATCATGAAGACCTTTACTTTGATATCAAAATCAATATAATAATATAAACAAAAGACGATCGTCGGTCTCCATTTTGAACAATCTTATATCGGCCCTCATCAAGACATTTAATTTGATATCATACTCAATAGGATTCTGACATTTTTTATAGAAACAAATGGCAGTCGTCACCGTCACCATTTTAAATAATTTTATTAATTAATTAACCCTTATCTAGCTCTTTTATTTGACATCAAACCCGATATAATTTTATATTGTTTTTGATCAAAACAAATAATGCCAATTGCCGGTCACCATTTTAAGTAATTTTATTAATTAAGTAGCCTCTATTTAGCCTTTGATTTGATATCAAATTCGATTTGATTCAATAATTTTTTGTAAAAACAAACGAAAATCGTTTGCTGCCATTTTCAACAATTTTGAAAAGTAGTGCTCACCTCTGACCGTTTTAGATTACTTAATCTGATACAAACTCAATATAATTCTACATTGTTTTTGGTAAAAACAAATTCTAATCTTCGGCCACCATTTTAAATAATTTTATTAATTAGATAGCCCTTATCCAGCCCTAGAATTTGATATCAAACTCGATATGATTATATAATTTTTTGATAAAAACAATTGACCATCGTTGGCCGCCATTTTCAATAATTATATAAAGTTAGTGCTCACCTAGTTGTTAAATTTAAAACAAATGCCGATCAATTTTGTATCCCTCGGTGCTAATTAATACCATACATAGTTATGTAAAAACAGATTTATACAAGAGCAATTACAATCTAGATCCGCGCAGTGTCTCGTGCTTGTCTGGTTGTTAGTGTGCTGTCCCCTGAACCTCTGCCCGGGTGGGCCAGGCGTATCTAGGATACAATTCCCAGTAGGGCGGCTTGAGCAAGGCAAATTCAAATTTAACCCAAACTCAAGTACAAATCCCGATTATCCATTTTTAACACGTTTGTTAAATTAAAAATACTGGGCATTATACATAGTATTATCAACGGAAATTTGATATTATTTTAATTGAACATTTACATTTGGGTCAAAATATACTATAAACAGTACAGTAATAAATAACAACATGATGCAACTTCACAATGCATTATTAAATTGAATAAAAATTTTCAAAAAATATATTTCAAATTTATACAAAAGCATGTAAACATAATGCGTGCTCCATCTTTAAATACTCAATAAAATTTTCAAAATACTTCTACCTTATCAAATATGTAAGATAAATCCAAATAAAATTTCAAATTGGAAACGTCAAATCTGACACTAGACTAAAAAATTATTTTAATAAAAAGAAAACAAAAATTCCATGGCATACTCCCATTTGCGTTCCGTGCATTTTTCGGTTTTTTCTTAATAACTTTCTTAATATACCCAATATGGGGTTGAAACATGCATAGAAATATAGTCAAATTCATCCTCTACCTATATGTCAAATGAAAAAAACAATCGAATAAAGTATAATGCCCGTTGCTAAGGAGTGAAAAAACAGTGAGTTTTTATTATTTCTCACGCAAACTGTGCTGCCTACAACAATAAAATATAGAAAAAGCACTAGTTAAAATAACCCTTTATCGTATAAAAAAAGTTTCATTAAAATCGTATAAACCATACAAATTTTAGAGCAAAAAAACGTATAGTTGCTAAGGTGATGAATCTTCCACCACACTATGCCTTTTAGTATATATAGCGTCAGGCCCCGCTACGCGGGCCTTCGGCTAGGTCGCGCTGCCGCGCGACAAGGGTGATTCGCCCGCTCCGCGGGCTCAAGTTCCACGCACCCTGAATGTGAGACAATTCGGCACTTCGTGCCTCAATTATAACGATTTTAACATTCAGACTCTACCGCTGGGCGCGACAAAGGAAATTCGCCCGCTTCGCGGGCTTAAGCTCCGCGGATCCTGAATGTGGGACAATTTGGCACTTCGTGCCTCAATTATAACAATTTTAACATTCAGACTCTACCGCTGCGCGCGACAAGGAGGACTCGCCCGCTTCGCGGGCTTAAGCTCCGCGGACCCTGAATGTGGGACAATTTGCGTGCCTCAATTATAACGATTTTAACATTCAGACTCTACCACTGCGCGCGACAAGGCGGACCCTGAATGTGGGACAATTTGGCACTTCGTGCCTCAATTATAACGATTTTAACATTCAGACTCTACCGCTGCGCGCGACAAGGAGGATTCGCCCGCTTCGCGGGTTTAAGCTCCGCGGACCCTGAATATGGGACAATTTGGCACTTCGTGCCTCAATTATAAAGATTTTAACATTCAGACTCTACCGCTGCGCTCGACAAGGGGGATTCGCCCGCTTCGCGGGCTTAAGCTCCGCGGACCCTGAATGTGGGACAATTTGGCACTTCGTGCCTCAATTATAACGATTTTAACATTTAGACTCTACCGCTGCGCGCGGTAATAAATTATTTTATTAATTAGCCCTTATTTAGAAATTTAATTTGAGGTATGAAATTCGATATGACCACGATACACATAGACACGGTATGCTCACGCGCATGTTAGCTCTGTGGATGACGTCACGTTCGAAGCAGATATTCGAACTCATAATATTGTGTGTATGTATATTAGAACTTTTAGGGCATTTTATTCTGAATTTGAGATAAATAAGTGTTGTAATTATAATAAACAATTTCTGTGATCATATTTTAATAAGCCGTATACAGTTTTCTCAATGTAATAATACAAAATAAAGACAATATTATGTGTTAGCTGGTCACAATTCAAAAATAACTTAAGTAAATGTAAGTTATAAATACTGATGCAATGTTATGAAGTCTAATTTTATATTTTATTCATTGATATTTGTTATTTGCTTGTTGGTTATAAATTCAAATTTGAAATATACCTAGCTAAGGGAAGGGCCCATTTATTTAAAGTAAAAGTATATGAATTTGGAAAATTGTGAGAAAACTGGATTTGATAGACTTGCATTTATTAGTGAGTTCGTGAAAGGACAAGAGATATTATATGATACTTTTTTCGTTAGAGTAATTTTTCGGCATTTCAATTTCTCGAAAATAGTTGTAGGTAAGGTAAGTGAAGGTATTTAATTTTTTTTCTAAATTTGTTAAGTACCTACCTACAACCTACCGTTTCATTTCTTCATAAAAGACAAATTTAAAAATTACAATACATAGGTAGACGGGTATTTAATAATTTATATCAGATTGAAATTTTGAGAATAATCATTATTGATTTCTTCGGAAAATTCCCGACTCCTGAAATTATTTGTGATGCTTTGTGAAACTTGCGTTATTTATTGACGTTAAAAAGAAAACAGTTTTCTTTAAAAATCTCGAGTGGTATTTACGAGTTATTTTAAATATAACATTTCACGTTTAATAATAACAAAAATAATCTATAGGCTCATTATCGCTGTTGTTTTCATTTCTGTGTCATAATTATAATTATGCAAAAAGATTAGCTAATTAGTCCATGAGCCAATTACTTTTTTGGTACCACCTGGGGTGGCAAATGCTGACTATGATTTTTTTGTTCAGTTTTATGTGTAGACCAAGAATAAATGTGATAGCAATGTTTAAGTAGTAGCTTTATGGCACAAAATAACGATTTTTATAGTAAATAGTGATTTTTCATCATCAAATTATAAAAAGGTACCAATCAAGGTGGCACATGCTATCAATGTTTTTATTTTTCAGTTTTGTGTTTAGATCAAGAAAATATATGATAGCACGGACTTTGGAGTAGCTTTTTGCAGAAAAAACAATTTAAAAAAAAAGAAAGAAATTTTAGTATTTTTAAATTTTTGTGTGTTTAATCAACTCTAATTGCTAAACGGACAAAGATATCGACTTCCGGTTTGCAGCGTTGGATTCCTCAGTAAATTTTGCGTAAGATACATTATATTAAATTTTTTGTTAGGCCTTTGATAACCCAAAATTTAATTATTATCTTCAAGTAATAATTTCAAAATTTAAGAATTTAAAATATTTTTTGTGTTTAATCAACTCTACTTTCTGAACGGAGAAAGATATCGACTTCCGGTTTACGGCGTTGGATTCCTCAGTAAATTTTACGTAAGATACATTATATTAAATTTTTGTAAGGCCCTTTTGATAACCCAAAATTTAATTATTATCTTCAAGTGAAAATTGCAAAATTTAAGAATTTTAAATATTTTTTGTGTTTAATCAACTCTACTTTCTGAAAAAATAACGATATCGACTTCCGGTCTGCGGCGTTGGATTCTTTAGTAAATTTTACGTAAGATACATTATATTTAATTTTTTTTGTAAGGCCCTTGATAACCCAAAATTTAAATATTATCTTCAAGTGAAAATTGCAAAATTTAAGAATTTTAAATATTTTTTTGTGTTTAATTAACTCTACTTTCTGAACGGATAAAGATATCGACTTCCGGTTTGCAGCGTTGGATTCCTCAGTAAATTTTGCGTAAGATACATTATATTAAATTTTTTGTTAGGCCTTTGATAACCCAAAATTTAATTATTATCTTCAAGTAATAATTTCAAAATTTAAGAATTTAAAATATTTTTTGTGTTTAATCAACTCTACTTTCTGAACGGAGAAAGGTATCGACTTCTGGTTTACAGCGTTGGATTCCCCGGTAAATTTTGCGTAAGATACATGATATTAAATTTTTTGTTAGGCCCGTGATAACCCAAAATCTAATTATTATCTTCAAGTTAAAATTGCAAAATTTAAGAATTTTAAATATTTTTTGTGTTCAACCAACTCTACTTTCTGAACGGATAAAGATATCGACTTCCGGTTTGCAGCATTGGATTCGTTGGACATTTTTATGCAAGATACATTGTACTATTTTGTTAAAGACCTCTAATAATTGTAAAATTTTAGAATTTTAAAAGTTTCTTTTGTTTAATCAACTTTTATTTTACTTTTGGGTTATCACGGGCCTAACAAAAAATTTAATATTATGTATCTTAAGCAAAATTTACTGAGGAATCCAACGCTGCAAACCGGAAGTCGATATCTTTCTTCGTTCAGAAAGTAGAGATGATTAAACACAAAAAATATTTTAAATTCTTAAATTTTGCAATTATCACTTGAAGATAATAATTAAATTTGGGTTATCAAGGGCCTAACAAAAAATTTAATATAATGTATCTTACGCAAAATTTACTGAGGAATCTAACGCTGCAAACCGGAAGTTGATATCTTTATTCGTTTAGAAATTAGAGTGGCTTAAACACACAAAAATTTAAAAATACTAAAATTCCTTTCTTTTTTTTAAATTGTTTTTTTCTGCAAAAAGCTACTCCATAGTCCGTGCTATCATATATTTTCTTAATCTAAACACAAAACTGAAAAATAAAAACATTGATAGCATGTGCCACCTTGATTGGTACCTTTTTATAATTTGATGATGAAAAATCACTATTTACTATAAAAATCGTTATTTTGTGCCATAAAGCTACTACTTAGACATTGCTATCACATTTATTCTTGGTCTACACATAAAACTGATCAAAAAAATCATAGTCCGCATTTGCCACCCCAGGTGGTACCAATTTAGCTCATTTTTGGGTTTGGCTCATGGACTAAATATTTTTTTTATGCAAAATAGATAATTAGGTATTGTAATTTCTTCAGGGCGTAAGTTTCTAACAAGTCAGAAATGGATATTCTTTCAATAAATTAAGGAAATTCATTTACCATTTTTATATTCTTTCCAAATACCACTCTAATTTTTCAATTTATTATTAAATTTTGTTTCAAATATAAATTCTTCAAATCAACTAATTATTCAAAGATAAAATCAAGTTGTTGATTCTCATGATATTTCTAGGTAAGTAACTACAAAACAATGTTGACGTTGATATTAAAATTTACCAGATTAACTTTTAAAAAGAAAGGTAAAAAAAATAACTTATATTATGTAAGTATTACATTTTGGTCGAATTCAAAATAAAATGAATGAAAATATAGAATTTAAATTTGAACCTAAATCTTTAGTGCAAACACATAATAAGCAATTAAATAATTTTAAGTTGATAGATAGTGTTACCATTATTTTAATCTTTTATCATTGTTGACAGCGTGAACCACTGGCAGATAAATTCCCATTTTTGTGAAATGTTAACTATTTTATTTCAGTACATTTTGATATTTTATTATAATACAACATTTTAAGCAACACCACATGTTGAGGTTGTTGATGATAATTGCAAATTAAATGTCAAAACTCAAAAAAAAGCCTGAAAATCAACGTCAAAACATCAAAATCGACAAAGAACTGTGTATAAAATTGTTACTCTTGCTTCGAATGTGACGTCATGCGCGGAAGTGAACGAATTTGAGTTCTCTAGTAAGCATACCGTGTCTATGTGTATCGTGGATATGACACTATAATTTTTTTGAAAAAAATGTTGATGTTCGATCCCCATTTTTAACAATTTTATAAAATAGTTATCATCTAGCACTTTAGTTTAAAAAAATATATAAAACTCGACGGATTTGTGATAAATTCCGAGGAAACTATAAAAACGGAAAATTCTAATATAAAATGTTTATAATTTTCACTGTAATATAAGTACTAAATTTTCTGACGTCTTTTGATGTGATTATTGGAATATACCAAGTAGGTACCTAGTCATTAGTGTTTTAAAAAGAAAATAACAAAATTTTGTGAAAACTAAAAAAATGCATTTTGTCCGACTAAAAACAAAAGCCAAATTGTTGAAAGTCATTTTAATGCATTTTTTGACCTTTAATTTGATATCAATCGCGATATAATTTAAAACATATTCAGAAAAAACAAATGCCGCTCACCGAGTGCAATAATTTATACTTACTTACATAATTTTGGGCAACATTAGACGATATGTTTGATACCAATCATGATTATATTAAATTTTTATTGAAAAACAAATGCCGATCATAGAAGGCATATTTTGTACCCCTTGGTGCTAATTATAATACCATACATACTTTTGTAAAAATAGATTTGATACTTGATACAAGTGCAATAACAATCTAGATCATCTCTAGTCCGCGTCGTGTCCCGTGCTTGTCCAGTTGTTAGTTAGTGTGCGTATCTAGGATAAAGATCCCAGTGGGGCGACTTGGGCAGGACAAACTCAAATTCAACCCAAACTCAAGTACAATAGATAAAAATCCCGATTATCGGACGCCATTTTTAGCACGTTTGTTAAATTTGTATATTAATTTGACATTTATAACTTATAGCAAATTACTGAGAAATAGTATTATCCACGGATATTGGATATAGATATAGATACCTAATTTTAATTGAACATTTACACTTGGGTCAAAATATATTACTATAAATTCTACAGTAATAAATAACAATATGATTCAACTTCACAGTGCATTGTAAAATTAAATAAAAATTTTCAAAAAATATATTACAAATTTCTACAAAAGCATGTAAACATAATACGTGCTCCATCTTTAAATACTCAATAAAATTTTCAAAATACTTCTACCTTATCAAATATAAAAGATAAATCCAAATAAAATTTCAAATTGGAAACGTCAAATCTGACAGTAGACAAAAAAATCATTTTTGTCAAAAAGAAAACAAAACATCCATGGCATGCTCCCATTTGCGTTCCGTGCATTTTTCAGTTTTTTCTTAATAACTTTCTTAATATACCCAATATTGGGTTGAAACATGCATAGAAATATAGTCAAATTCATCCTCTACCTATATGTCAAATGAAAAAAACAATCGAATAAAGTATAATACCCGTATCCAAGGAGTGAAAAAAATCACTGTTTTTCAACTCCCCTGCGACTACCACGCCATCTATAATATTCATATACCCAAAAGGCACTACTTCACATGAACCTCTATAAAATAAAAAAAAGTTCATAAAAATCGGTTCACCCGTTTAGGCAGTAGGCGAGTCTAAAAACGGTTGCTAAGCTGCTGAAAATGATCTCAAGCCTTTTAGTATATAAGATGATTGGAATATTAGTCTATTTTTAGAAACAAATAATAATCTTAGGGAGAGGGTAATTTTTGCCGCTCCCCCTCCTTTCAGTTAATTAAATTAATGTTTTTTCGATTGTTTTTTATTGTAATGTGTAAAAAATAATCGAAATCTCAGGTATACAGCATCTATTTTTCTTACATACCTAACCGACGTTTCAGTTAGCACTGGAACTTTCTTTAGGGTCTAAAATTTACAACAATAATTACAACAATGTATATAAAACAATTACCTAAGAGATTAGGTATATACATTGTTGTAATGATTGTTGTAAATTTTAGACCTTGAAGGTTTAACTGTAAACCGAAACGTCGGTTATGCAAGAAGAATAAATGCTGTATTACTGAGATTTCGAGTATTTTTACACTTTACACCTTTCAGTAAATTTTATATAGTTGTAGTAGCACAATGCATCTTCAAAAAATATCTATACATAAATTACAAATCTTATAAACACTTGCAGCTTGTAGCAATATAAAAAGAAAAAATCTGACGTGGCCATCACACAACCTTCCGCCATATCTAGATTTTAAACAGAAATGTATACGTGCAATCCGGTGCCCATTTAAAATATACAAATAAAAATCTCAAATATTCAAACACAGAAATTTGCATCACC
Source organism: Agonum fuliginosum (assembly GCA_947534325.1). Taxonomy (NCBI): domain Eukaryota; kingdom Metazoa; phylum Arthropoda; class Insecta; order Coleoptera; family Carabidae; genus Agonum; species Agonum fuliginosum. Next base: position 23,973,695 of record OX384032.1, read on the forward strand.
TGAATAAAAAGATTCATTCACAGGAAAACACTGCTGTATTGAAGCCATCCTCCGTTCAATTACTACATTTAATATCTTACTTAGGACTTATATAGCGCTAGTATGCCAACTTGTCACCCGTCTCACCTGTCAATATATTTTACGCAGAAACAAAAATCAACCGATCATGGATTACAAGATATCAACGTTTTATTTGATAAATTTATTTTTTAAATTTTACTGCAGTTCTTTAATGCTACCAGATAAAGACAATTTTTTTATAACGTAAGTTGCAAATAACTTTTCCTCTTATTCTCATTACAAATAAATACTATATTTTTCCAAATTTATATACAATTTTCACAATTAACCTTTTCAATCTTCAAAAAATATCACTTCCGATGAAGATATTTGTACCAAAATCTAGGGAGCTCTTCCAATATATATACAAATGTTAAATACCAAATATCAAAATTTTCGGGTAATTCGTATTTGAGTTATGCGACTAACAACCCTTGACCACACACACACACACACACACACACACACACATACACACACACATACACACATACATCATCGTGAAACTATCAAAAATGAGTTGTAAGGACCCTAATTCGTGCTCATCCACTAAAAATTCACCACCCGATTTTTTGCATGATTCCAATACCTTCCTTTACAGGTAAGCGGAAGGTAAAAAGTGATATTATGTTGGTACACATACTATTTGAAGAGAGAATTTGATTTCTTGAGTTGTAATAAAAAATAAGTAATTTAGAACTTTTAATCTTTTTTTAAGCTTCCACTTAGATTTTGCAACTCTCGACTTTTTATTTTTCTTATTAATTTTGCTTGGAGCAATTAAAGATTTGCGGCCCATATTTAACAATAATAAGCGAAACTTAACTCTTTAACAATGTACAAAACGATATTGTCAAATCAAGATCACAAGTGAAAGTGAAGGTTTTACCCTTAGCAAGCAGCACAATTTACATATATACCTGTACCTACAACTGTTATTTAACCGTTAATCCATGGAAAGCACCTTATTCCAGGTATTGAGCAGTAGATTGTTTTTCGATAGCAACACTAACAGTTATTTCAATCCTATAAATCAAACTTTAAATCTTGGAAAAACTTCTGTATTTGAATTAGCAGAGTTTTCCCTCAGCAGCACAAACTATAATAATCTTAAGATAACTGTTATTAACCCCGTTAATTTCAAAATAAACTTTTAATCCTTTAAATCAAAGTAAATCTTTTAATATTTTATCTTAACATAACTTATTAAGCCCGTTAATTCAAAGAAAAAAATGTCAACTGTCAATCTGTTTGTTTTCCTCTACAGTTAGATTTTTCGCCTATAAAACGCTTATAAATATCTCAGTACAAATTACAGTAAATGAAAATGTTCTCGCTTCAACTAGCTGGAACAAATTTGAACAGCCGGGTCCACTACCGTCTACCGGTCTCTTCTTAACCGACCGATATCCTAGTGACAAGAAGCTGAACTATTTACTCGCTAAAATGCATTATGGCGGGCGCTCAGCCCTACATTTTTTTATTCGTACAAATTTCAAAAACTGTTGAATATATACGATTTTTGAAATTATATTTATAAACAATATCATATATTCTTTGTTAGGAGACTAATTTCAATACATTTATTTTTCTAGTACTGGAGAATTTAATTATTGTATTAAAAATTTAAACAATAAACAAAAATGTTATATATGGTGACATAGATATTTAAATACTAAATACACATTTGAAGACCGGACCCCTTTAAGTGCAATAGTTCTTGAGATTTGTATGCTTGAAATTTTAGTGCACTTCGAACGCAGTCTTAAGTAGATCATTTTTCTGGTAGTATATACAGCATGTCCAAGTTAACGTGCTCACCATTGGGATCTCGAGAACGGTAAGAGATACAAATTAAATTTTTTTACCAAACGAAAAAGTTATAGGTGAAAAACGAAATTGGCAAAATTTACATTTTTGCGTATATCTAGTCACCTATGCATTTTTCTGGGAAAACAAAAACATTTCTAAATTGGCACCCCTAAAGGGGCAACTTTTGTCTAATTTAACCGACCTCGTATCTCCGTACCGTTCTCGAGATCCCAATGGTGAGCACGTTACCTTAGACACCATGTATATATATATATATATATATATATATATATATATATATATATATATATATATATATATATATATATATATATATACATATATATGTTATAGGTACTCATGTACCTTGTGCTTGTGAATACAGGGTTCGCCAGTCAAATGGAATTATTTTATGTGAGGCTTAGAGCTCGTAGGGAGGTGGTGGGGAGGAAAATAACTGACTCAACATTATCAGCGTGGTCTACTATTTAGTTTAAAATAGATCGGTCGGGTGAACAGCGTGGCTATACAGTTAAAGCGTACTATCTCAGTGGCGAAAGTTTGGTGCAAACGCGGCGCGATTTTAGACGTCATTTCAACATAACGCGCAATCAGCCTGTTCCATCGAATAGGGCGATTCGAACGTGGATAAACAATCTTGAGCAAAGTGGATCAACGTGTAATAAAAGGTGGAAGTGTATTACTCGTGCTACGCATTCGTAATATTAATATACAAGCACAAAGAACATTCGTAATATACTACCAGAAAAATAATCGATATAACAATGACTACTTATGGTATTATAAGGGAATATTTTATTCTCAACATAGCAAAATCGAAATAAATAGCAAAGCAATATTTACACATATCAATATCAACTAGTACGACTATAACTATGGTATGCGGTATCCTGTATGTAAGGTGTCTGTATCATATAATTATAATAAATACAATTTCATTTCAAAATCCTAGCACATTTTACGGGTATACGGTATAGTTTTATTAAAAGTTTGAGGACAGTTAAAATTTTAATCACAATACATATAGGTCAGGGAAGTCTAAAACAGATAATAAAACACATAAAATATAAAATACTTTATTTTTACTGTTGCATTGCTTGGCTCAATTTATAAGAATAAGATATAAAAGTATTATGTTCTCGAGTTGTAAAATTGTAATTAAAACAATAAAACCCAATATTTACGACTAAATTATTATTATTTATTGTTATAAAACTTTTTATCCTGGAAACTTTCCAAATTGAATTCATACCCACGAATATGAAAAAGAATATGGTAATATTTCCTGGAAGTAATCCAGTCGACCATTCTAGTTAGATTCTGATGTTTTGATGTAAGCTACGGTACAAAAATCAAATATTCCTGAAAATGTTAAATTCTCGACCGAGTTATATTTGTGGAGGGATGTGTGGCGGCGCGTCCCATAACCTACAGCCCTACATCCCTAATGGCCTCGCGTGCGTCGCGCTCTTGCAGAATAACGTCCAGGGTGGAATCTACGTATTTGGGGCCTGAAGCGTACATTATAAAAGCTCTCATCCTAATTAATGGAAACATTTCTTCTTGTCAATGAAAAACGTGGCCAGTCGGTAAACCTAATCATTCTTTAATCGGGGTCTGCAATATAGTCCGGAAGCCGATGACAAAAATTGCCGAGCATCTGATCACTCAAATTTACTTTTAAATGATTGTTGTCCGCTTCGAGTTGGGCTTCAAACTTTGCTCCTCGGGCCAGAATCTATATTATTTCGCCCTTAATACATAAATAACTATTAAATAAAGTGTAGATAAAGAGCTACTTTGACAACATTTATAAACAAAACAAACAATTTTCTAACAAAATGTTCACAATCGTAGTTTGAGGTCAATTTGACGCAATAAATTTAATAGTTTTATGCTTTTGTCGCACTAGTGCGATAATTTTGTACAAATCCTAACTAAAAATTCAATATCAATGTTCATATTGTACAACGATTGTAGACAAAGTATTTTATTTTTATATTTAAATGCTTCCTCTCCGAAAAGGTTTAGTTTCGCTGACGCCGTAGCGGTCGCGGCTATTCGTCGCCGTCCGACTAGTCCAGTGTTCGGTGGCTTAATGAAATTATTATGCACTTCGAGCCAAAAGTAATTTTTTTCTCATTTAAGACACCTTATAGAGTATTTTAAG